>JBBPMP010000029.1:14576-120412 GCA_038090395.1 Boletales sp. KT-2023a
ATGTTGTTTTGGCCCGGTGTCCAGTGTGAACGAAGATGAAGCATGTATGCCAACGTCTGCCGGAGCTCTGGCAGGCTTGTCTCAAAGGTTTTCCTGTCCAGCGTCGTCTGTAGTATGAAGGGTCAATGATGTCCTGAATCTCAAGGCCACAGCAGTGAACGTCGTGGAATGCACGGGAAGCATTCAACTTGCACACGGGTCAACAGATGGAAAAAGAATTCCGCAATATTAATAGAGTACTGGTTACCAGGATGGTTGGGACCCAGTGATGCTAACGATGTCATGATCGACTTGTGTGTTCCAGCCTACATGACACCAGTTACGTTTCGGAGTGAGTAGCCTCCTACATGATAACCCGCATGCTAGGACGTAAACGGACCCTTACGAACAAAATCGCAACTGCGTCACGGCTTCATACAGCACATCTGTGGGAGTAGTCTTGTGGTTATTAACCGACTATACATGTATGTACCGCGTGTGATTGAACATATTACACGAAGGAAGCCATTTTCACTGCCCTTCGGACGGCAGCCGAGTTACCTTCAAGGTATCGGTATGCTGTTTGGAATATTCGAGATACTTCGTGTTCTGTCATGGTCAACGTGGGAGTGGCCTTGGGTATTACTGTGATCGGTCTTCCAAAAAAGTCGACGGGTGGCTGTTATGAAATTCAAGTCAGATCGTGCTTCAACCAACAACATTACACGTCCTTGCCTTGTCTGCGATGTCGATGTGGTTCTGTGTGCGGGGCCGTTTACTAATAGGGCCAGAGTCGGGACCGGATGATTGGGTGGGTTCCAAGAAACCTTGCTCTGTACTACCCCCACCATCAATATGATCAAGTTCTTCTTGCACCGGAGCCCTGTCACGATGTTGAATAAGGGATACCGAGAAAGGGACCAAGACTGACCCTTTGTAAGCTGGGATTTTTTGTCTAACGTTCGCTTTCTCAACTGCGCTTACTTGGTGTGTGATCAGGGTGGCATCCACCTTCGAGGGTCGGGAGATTTCTCTTTGAAATATATAAGAAAGTACGAACCTCGGTAGCGATTAGTTGACGAACAGCATATCTCGAGACTGCAATGTCAGGTGCTCGCTTTCCATCGTAGGTTATGAAAACATCGATTGGCCTGTAGTTTTCGTGAGTGGCGTCCAAAGTAGAAGCATGGGAGCACACACGGGTCGAGTCTGTAGACCGGCTGACCATCCTCCGCTCTCTCTTGAACAAATCGAAGTTCAAGAGAAATCATAGTCTCGACGAGATGGGCAAGTAGAGCGCGCTCTTCGGGCTTGATTATTTGGCTATTTACCTAAACAAGATGTGCGTAACCTTGATGTCCGGTACAGAATCCGTGTGTACTCACAGGTCTCAGGGGAGGTGATATTATGCGGTTGACGTATGGAATGAATTCCAGTTGAAGAATCTGACCCATGATCAGGTGGCGATTAGCACCCGTATTCCTCCCGGAAGCGCGAACGCCATCAGAAAGGGTTTTCAGGATATCCTCATTGGTGCGTGTAATCAACGAGTTCTGTGCTCCATGAATATCAGCGATCGTAAAGTGGTGTAATTGAAGAAACTTGCATCAAAGTCAGTGGAATCCCTTTCGACTCGTGTCCCCACCCGTTCTTGACAAAGTGAATGAAAAGGTACGAGGAAGTACGGGAGGTATGCTTGTAGGCTAAAATCACCATCGGAATACATGGCTGAGGAAAATATGTCGAATATCCCTAACCACTCGTTTGCCTTCTCGTACCGGGTCATGTTTGGCTCATGTCGGCGACAGTTTGCATAATGTGCAAAGCATCCTACAAGTATTGAGCAATGTGAAATTTGTTTTATAGAAAGAAGAAAGAACATACCATTAGCAATGCTAGCGAAGTTGTTGAATGATTCTATGGCTCGGCTGAGGCGATTTACATATCGTGCCTCCTCCATGTCTCCTATTGCCAAATCTCGAATTCGCTTGCGAGACAACGGAGCAAATACGTCGTTCAGGATTGCTGTAGCGGTAACATCGCCCTCCTTCATACCAACCGTGGCTCGACGAATCAAGTCCTCTGTAACGTTTTCGTTTCGTGATTTTATAAACTATTTTGTGCTGATCGATAACATTATGAATGCATCCAATGAACTGACAAACCTGTAGCGTATTAAGACAGCCTCTCAGATCGCCTTTTGCAGCATTGACCAAAGTGCTGAGCGCTCTGGTATTTGTGTCCAGACCCTCGAGCTCGCAAATCTCCCGAAGGCGCTTGACTATATGGATATCGGCAGGTCGTGCATATCGAATCTGCCTTGCATGTGAGCGGAGTTTAGCCAGTGCATGTGCATTCGGGTCATTGCAAATGCAAATGATGGGCCGTAATAAAGGTCGCATGTCTTTTTGTGCACCCGCTTTCCCTGAGCCGATTTAAGTGAAGATAAAGTCGGGAAAGCTAATACTTACGTTTCTTCTTTGGTTTATCAAACGTTAACGAGACGAGTTTTTGAACGAAACCACTTGCCTGTGTCCAAGTCATTCCGGTACTTGAAGGCGACCAAAACGATCACGCACATTTTCGCCACCACCACCGGTCGCCCCATCAATTTCGTCGATGACAAGCAAGATGGGTTTCGTGCTGCCGACCGCAGAGCCTGACTCAAGTATGGGACGAACTCGATCATCAATTGATTGCGCTGACCGCGTGTCACTGCTGGGATGAGTCTAGATAAAGTATGACGATACGCAACAACATCACCTGGCATTGATTTCCACCACCTCGTATCCGGCTTGTGCAGCAATGACATGGGCCAGTGTGGTCTTGCCAAGGCCAGGAGGCCCGGATATCAAGAGCAGCTAGCGATAGGACACATTCACAACAGGAGCACGGGGATATCGGGCACGCCACCTTTTCCTTTGGCCGGTGGTAATCATCGTCAGGATCGCAATGCTGATCGTCTTCTCTAGGCCGCTTCTTGTTGTTTCTTTTGCCAAAAACGCACCAGTCCCACTGTTTTACCCAAGCCATCACATCCCGGGCAACTCTCTCATTACCAAGAAGCTCTGTGAAGCGCTGAGGGCGATACTGATCCACCCATAACTTGTCATCAAGGAGACGAGGGGACTGTTCCGATTTTGAAGGCCTTTGCCCTTGTATGAGAGCCATGTCTGATGCACGAAAGCGATTGCTGCACATACGGGACAGCGGTACCAGAAGGAACCGAGGCGGAAAGCTCGTCCATAAGCCTATGGATAGGCACATCGAGCAAGTTTGTCATTGGGATCGTCGAACGCGACTATCAGCTGGGTTAGTAATAATAGAGACGAAATGGCGACGCGTGCCTTTCGCAAGATTGTGACCTTGGGTTTGCGCGGGATAAAGAGGGGGTTGCCGTCGAAGGTTGTCGCGCGAAGATGTGCACGAGGATGTGTGAACACTCTGGGGGCACTGTGCAATGGTGTCTTTAAGGCATCGTGGTTGAGACCGAGGATATGAGAGATTGCGGGGAATACACCATCTAATTTACGCATATGATGCTCGACGCGCACGAAAAGGTGAGATACTTACCCTGAGATGATGATGAGAGCGGTACACTCGAAGGAGCTGTCGTGTTGTTAGACACGATCACGCGTAGGCATAGCGCGCGTACCGTCGTCCGTTAAACGCGACGCCTCACCAGGGATGGGGGAGCGACCCAAAAGGCCATTAGATACGAACGTTGGTGAAGAGGTCGGTGCGAGCAGTCCGGTCGGCAAGAAACTTTCGTTCATCGTATACGCAGAAACGCGTCCGTGGGAACTTTGTGGCTAACCCATTTAATTCAATTTATTTTTAAACTTGGTTGCAAAAAGCCCCTGAGTCGTTTATTACATAAATAGGCCGGCTGAAGTCGGGTGAGTCGGTGTTTTAAGCTGACTTTAAAATAGACCTTGGCGCGTTGTGGAAGAGTATTTCTTCACTTTTTAAATTCCCTTCGCCTTCTTTCGTCGTCTTCGTCGTTCACCACAATGTTCACTCGCGGCGTCACCCGCGTCTCCAAGAGAGCCGCCAAGAATCCTAGCAGGTTCTTGCAAACCGCCTCCCCGCTCTTGACCCGCGCCTCCATCCCTTCCACCTCTTCCAAGCATTCCGCTGCCCCCCGTCCCCCACGCATTTCCACCTCCCAGCCAGGTCTGTTGCCCTTCACTCCTTCTTTCTTGTACTCAACTTGTATGCGCATTCCTTTTTTTCTCTCGTCCAAACGACGGCGTTTGGAATGCAGCGCGTCATTATGCCTCGGAAGCAAAGGGAACCATTGGTACCGTGAAAACGGTCATTGGTGCCGTCGTCGACGTTCAGTTCGAGACTGATACACTCCCTCCCATCCTCAACGCCCTCGAGGTTCAGGATTTCCACGGTGGTCGTCTTGTTCTTGAAGTTGCATCACATCTCGGCGAAAATTCCGTTCGTACTATTGCTATGGACGGTACCGAGGGTCTTGTCCGCGGTCAGAAGGTTGTCGATACCGGCGCTCCTATTCAAATCCCCGTCGGTACCGCAACTTTGGGACGTATCATGAACGTCATTGGTGAACCCATCGACGAACGTGGACCCATCAAGGGCGTAAAGCTCTCCCCCATTCACGCTGACCCTCCTCCATTTGTTGACCAATCCACTACCGCCGAAGTTCTTGAGACCGGTATCAAGGTCGTCGACCTTCTGGCTCCCTATGCACGTGGCGGAAAGATTGGTCTCTTCGGTGGTGCTGGTGTCGGCAAAACGGTCTTGATTCAAGAATTGATCAACAACGTGGCGAAAGCCCATGGTGGTTTCTCTATTTTCTGCGGTCAGTATATCCCCAACCCAGACTGGGGTATGATGCTAAAAGAGTCTTTGCTTAGGTGTCGGTGAACGAACTCGCGAGGGCAATGATCTCTATCACGAAATGATTGAAACTGGTGTCATTAACCTGGAGGGTGATTCTAAAGTCGCGCTCGTTTTCGGTCAGATGAACGAACCCCCTGGTGCTCGTGCTCGTGTTGCCTTGACCGGTTTGACCATTGCCGAATATTTCCGCGACGAAGAGGGACAGGATGTGCTTCTCTTCATTGACAACATTTTCCGTTTCACCCAGGCTGGTTCTGAGGTGTCTGCCTTGCTCGGTCGTATCCCCTCTGCCGTCGGTTACCAACCAACTCTTTCAACCGATATGGGTGGCATGTATGTATTTTCCCCCCCTTCTTCGATGTCCTTATTTAACTGGGTCCCAGGCAAGAGCGTATCACGACTACCAAGAAGGGTTCCATCACCTCTGTGCAGGCAGTCTACGTCCCTGCAGATGACTTGACTGATCCTGCACCGGCGACGACCTTCGCTCACTTGGATGCTACAACCGTGTTGTCCCGTGGTATCGCTGAACTTGGAATTTACCCTGCCGTGGACCCCTTGGACTCCAAATCTCGCATGCTTGACCCTCGCATTGTTGGCCAAGAACACTATGAGGTTGCTACTGCCGTCCAGAAGATTCTCCAGGACTACAAATCCCTCCAAGACATTATTGCTATCCTGGGTATGGATGAATTGTCAGAAGAGGACAAACTGACCGTAAGTGGATATATATTTGAACTTTGATGTCCTCTAATGACCATGTGGGTTCAGGTCGAACGTGCCCGTAAAATTCAACGATTCATGTCGCAACCGTTCCAGGTCGCCCAAGTATTTACCGGTTACGAGGGCAAACTCGTCTCTCTGAAGGACACCGTTCGGTCATTCAAAGAAATATTGTCTGGTACGCACGACAATCTGCCCGAGTCTGCCTTTTACATGGCTGGCACGATCGAGGACGTCAAGGCAAAGGCTGAACAACTCGCCAAAGAAATGGGTGGTAACTAGATAGATAGACGTTATAGACATGTTGCTACTTGCTACCCAAAATGTCCGGTGGTCTTCATCTCGAAAAAACTTATCAATGATATACCACGACGCTTTGGACTGAATATGCAAGGCTTCTTATGTTGTTTCAAGGCGCTATAGCCAAGTGGTTACGGCGACAGATTAGAATGCAAGCAAGTTCATCTGTTACTCTTTGAGTGCGCAGGTTCGAATCCTGCTGGCGTCGTCAAGTTTTTACTCCTTTTGTGTGTCCAAATATGCTGTGCTTTGCAGAGTCGATATCTGCTGCTCCATTGGCTTGCCTCGCCTCCACAACGATGGTCCCCACTATCGATGAGCTCGAGCAATACTTTGACTATGTCGAGCATGTCGTCGCCGACGCCCTCGCAGCTGCATCCCCCGATCTTCCAAGCATTCAAGAAACCTTGAACCGTCTCTGGCTCGATATTTCTCGCTTTGGCCCCGTGGCTTCTCTGCCCGACATCCGTGTTCCCGGACTTGGTGCATTCGAGGTCCCCCCTCCCCCCCCTCCCCCCCCTCCACCAAGGTCTTTCATCGACAATGTTGGCGACTATGTTGTCCGGCACCCGTGGATAACCTCAGGCATGGCAGCCTCAGCTCTCGGACTCGTGGGGTACGGAGTCTTTCGCATGAGCCGTCTTAAGGGAAGGCGGGTAAGGATACCGCCTCCTCAACCTGAGAAACGTCAGGCTATCGGTACGTCACTCCGTCTATTACTTGTGCTTGTGCCGGCAGCTTGACCTGCTCAAGTTATCCTTGGTGGCGACCATCCTTTGGGATTGCCGTTGGTCATCGAATTCGAGAAACAGGGTTATATTGTCATTACCAGTGTCTCTTCTCCGGAAGCTGTCGATGCCATTGAAAGCAAGGGACACGGTTACATTCGCGCCCTCATTCTGGACCCTAACGAGGTATTCTCCCCGCACCAGGCACGCTTCGATATGTCTGACTATTTCTTTTCAGCCGGGCACAGTCCCCATTTTCCTTCGATCCTTGGCGTCTACCCTATCTCGACGATTTCCAATCACCGCCGCAGGTGACCCATATGCGCCAACACCTTACCACCCTTTGGTATACTCCGTCATATCGTTGCTGACCATGCCGATGGCCTCCGTTCGCTGCACACCTGCACCGTTCGAACAAGTTTCTTTGCGCAGTACCTACCTTCCACACCTAATCTCCACACACATTGTACCACTTCAAACTCTCCAGGCCCTCCTGCCATTGCTTCGCACGGACGCCTCTCGCGCACGTGGCCAACGATCGATTATTCTATGTTTGCCTGCCGCTGACGTACGCGTCGGACTGCCATTTGGCAGCGTGAGTGCTATGGGCGCTGCTGCCACCCTTCGTGCGGCCGATGTTCTTCGCCGCGAAATTGCCGTTGCTCACGGGATGAACATGATCCGTATCGTGACCGTCGACGTAGGAGAAGTTGGCTTATCGACGAGCAATCCTGGTGTCCAAGTCAATATGGATGATTGGACTCCTTCGGAGAAGATCACTTACGGGCCAGCATTCAGTACGCTCAGAGAAACCCGATGCTCTCGTGTTCCGGCCAATGTATCTACTTTCGTCAACAGTCTTGTCGCTATTGCCAGCGCTGGAACTAAAGCAAGATGGTCCGAAAAAGTCGTTTTTGGTCTCGGTCTCGGTCTTGCATATGAAAAGATTAGGGATTGGATCCGAGGCAATAGGGTTTTTATTGGGGCGGGAGGTAAGTCGTTCTATAGATAAGCATTCCCTTGGCTTAGCATAAACGTCGCCAGCTGGTACGTATGCATTTGCATCATACCTTCCTCCCATGCTTTTGGACAATCTGTTGGTCCTTCCCCACTTCCTGGTAGACCTTCGGAATCGCCTGCTGCCTATTCCGTCCCCCAGGACTGACCCTACCAGTAATCGTGCCAGAATCTCGGCCCCTACTTCTCAGACAGAATGCGCCCCAGCCGCTGGGACGTCTTTTTTTCTACAGGGAACTATTGAACAGGGCTCCACAGTTTCGAAACCTGTAGAAACTCAAACTCCCGAGTCGCATCACCCTGTTGACGAACCGGAGGTTGTCTCCGACGCGGACGTGGAGAGTAATGATGGGGATCTGGAGAGCACAGGTGTCGGAAGCAGTTGGGTGAGTTTGGGATCGCGGGAGTCCTCCGAATAATTGGAGGTTGGACTTGCTTCATCGGAAGATTTCATTGCGGTAGTTATTCTTTTGGTGTTCATTTTTCACTTCCACCGGACTCCAAACTGCCTACTACCACACGTGTAAATTAGCTGTTGTTGAGTAGTTGTGCACCTAATTTGACGACCGTCTCCCGCGTACTAATGGGTAAGGTCCGATGGACAATCTGTGAATCTTGTGCTGGAGGGTTAACGTCCTTGTCGTTCTCTTCAGGCATATCTTTCTGGCTTGTACCTGCCGCAGCGCAGATGGATGTTATCAAATCATGTCTCCCGCCGAGGCCCCAGTCGCTAGATCAACCTCTTTCCCCGAGCTCTTTTCCCAGAATCATACCTCACATTACTCTCGCAACGGTCCCCTTTTCGGATTCTAGGATTTCAAATGTGCTCCTGGAAGCCATTCCAGAGAACCAGAAACCCATTCGAGTTAATTTCCAGTCCCTTGTCGTCGGTGAACACTACTTTCGCTCCATATTCATCGACATCCAACCTACTCAAGAGCTCATCAATCTCCAAGATCAAATCATGACAAGCTTGCGTCGCCGCGGCCTTGAGCCCAGTGCTCCCAGATTTCCCCACATGTCGCTATGTTATATTGCAGACGAAGACCAAAGCGAGCGCGATCGAACAGCACAATGGTTGAACGACACGGGGGTTGTTAGCCAAACGGCCGGTTCGCAGTCCATCTCATTACGATGTGGCGAAGTCAGTCTGATAGGCTTCGACGGTGTGGAAATCTGGGTAGTCAAATGCGATGGTCGTGTGGAGGATTGGGAAGTGAATAAAAGATTAAAATTTACCTCACAATCGTATTAGCAAAATGTACACATTCTTTTCTAAATGTTGGATCGTTTGGCAAGCATACAAATGTTACAGCAAGAAGTATAAGAGAAATATAATCAATGCAAAGGATAATACCAGGAAAACCTGCTGTAGATTGCGGCTGGCGCTTTCCAAGTCCAATCTCATGATACAGTTTTTCCTATCTTCTTCGTTCAAGAACGTATTGTAGCGATGGTTAACAACACTCCACTGAATATTGCCCGCGATCCAATCGATCAGTCCGTCAGCGTACGCCGCGACTTGTTGGTCCATATCCTGACTATCCGAGGGCAGCTTCTTCATGCACGCCCTGAAGCGGTGAAAGGCCGCCATAAACAGTCGTTTGGTATGATCGAGCCTCTCCTGTAGATCCAAGTGTCCAGTCATCGGGTCCTTCTGCATGACTGTTAAAAGATTGTTGAGTGCTCCGTTATCGCCAAATTCCTTCTTATAAGAGTAGACATCCTGATTCAAATGCGAAACGATTTCGGTTCAATCCAATGTCACAGAACAGAAAGGCCATCCCTCACGTTAGCGATGTAAACCATATCCAATGCAACGTCTTCCATCTCTTTTATGATCGGATTTGCCAAAAGTTCGTCAGGGATGTAGAGTTTCCGAGTAGAACGCATTAGTACAAAGCACGGACGAGTGCCGATCGTCTCCCGACGCATCACCATGTATGATTGGATGGTGCGAACTTTATTCTTATCCGAATGGGTTTCTCGGTCAATGGCTTCTTGGATGGTGTTCTTGGCAAACTCTGCGTTCGAACTAATGAATTGTGGCCAGTGGAAGGGATCGAATACGGCTTTCATATTAGGGACGAGTTCACTACATCGGGAATGACCAACGAGATCGCGGATGGATAAGCATGGACGAACCTGCGCATCATCTTAATAAACGGGTGTTTAGAGTTTTCTCCGTTGTCACATTGACTCAAGGTTCTCATCCACAACTGTGAACGATCCACTGCCTTTGTACTCGAACAGCGGTCACTGTACAAAGTAACTGAGCGCCTATAACCACGAGGATAAAATAATACGCACGTCAACTCTTCTAGCATGAATGACGACGTCATATAGTCAAGGATACCCCTCAACTCCTGACAGGAAGCAAGCGGATATGCTAAAGCTGCTAGCAGCGGCATCTCAGCGTTGAAGACTTCCTATCGGTGCGAATGAAAGACTGTACGTTGGCAGGTTGAATACAGAGATACGTACAATAGCAAAGAGCCAGCCGATCTTCTCCTGAACCCATGAATGGTATCCAGAATCAGCCTCCAAGAAAAAGGGACTAATCTCGCCACCGGGTTTCTTGGGAAGCAAACCGAGGAAGTTAGGAAGATGATACGCTTGTGTGGGCATGGTTATTTGGTCTTCTTACGAGCTTCATGCTGATATATAGCTCGTAGTCGTCGTCCGAATCTACGGCATCAGGATCAAAGTGAGACTCTGGCTAGTACGCAAACTAGTGGCGAGTCTCAGGGCATTTGAGACGGTCTTAGATGCCCTGAGACTCGCCACCGCCATACGAGCTAGCCAGAGTCTCACCTGTAATCCTGATGCCGTAGATTCGGATGGCGACTGTGACAGTCTAGTTGCCGAGTCCACCCGCTGCCGCCTCATGCATCGCAACTTGTTTTAAGAGCCGTAGGCTTGGACGTGGACCTATCAAACTGAGAGATCAGACCTGTTGAGCTCGGTTAGCAGGTTGTTTAACCTCTAAAATCTTCTGGCCCCATATGCAGACATGGAGGCTTGTGTGAGTACCGTGGCGTAAGAATTTGGGATAACATCCGCAGTGACGTTATGCGAGTTTAATGTCTTACCACTGTAATGATGAACAGGCTATAGCTTACGTATGTCCCGGTGTCACCATCTTCATTCAAGTATAATGTCATTAATATTGCTCTACAAGACTTTTGTGAGCAGGACAGTCTTGTAGAGTAATAATATCAGTAGCATTTTAAAATTGATTACAACGTTAGTACATATCATATCGGGTCCCATGTAGAACCTCGAAAGTGGAGGAAAGTCTGAGTCACGTGGCTGCAAAAATGCCTGTGGACATGTAACAAGAATTACGAAGTGAGACAGCCCGCAGTGCCATCACCGAAATCAATCACGGAGTCCTGTGCTGAGCTGACGTAAATTCGGATGTTGATGTTGAACACGTTGATGGTGGCTCATAGAGAGGCAACGGGACCAAGTAGTCGAGCTTCTGTTCGCCATTCGAGTGGAAGAGCTGCGAATACGCGGGTAAGGGTTGAGTGTAAGGACAACCTTTTCCCACCCCTCCGTATTGATTTACAATTGTATCACTTGAAGGAAAGCAGACTTCCGGTGTGTTGACGTGCCTCATCGGAAGGGAAAAGTGGAGGCGTTCGGATATCGTTTCGTCGGCGATGTCATACTCGCAATAGATCTCTACGTGCATGTAGTGTTCGACATCGAAAAGGGGGCTACTTTCAGTGATCCGTCGCGTTCGGTTACCCGCCCAATCACGCATATAAGGTTCCGCAAAGAGAGGAATCTTTGTCTCTAGGATGTACCACTTCTCTTCAGAAGAGGAGTTGTGGTTCAGATTGAAAATGCGGCTGTCCCCGGAGATGGCGTATCTACCGGATTCGGCAGGAGCAAGCATAGAGAACGATCGTTTTAGGCTCGGCCGAAATCTTCCGAGAAAACTAGTATCGTATAGTGTATGGATGGGGTGGGGGTTTCGCAGCGGAGTGCGGGGAGGTTGGAAGGCGTGCGAAGGGGTGGGATACTGGTCAACCAGGTCTTGACTCAAGTTATTCCTAGCCAACCAAGTATCAGCTACTGGCCAGCGAAGCTTGAATAGCACCAAACCTATACACTTCGACCTGCTCTACATCAACCGAGAACTCTGTTACCCTGAATTGTTGTCGCTCATTATCATTCAAGACTTTTCCGCGAACGCGTAAGATAAAGGGAAGGGAAGTCTCATTCATTGCGATAGCACTTGGTATGCTGGCAACGACTTCAATCTTCTCCAAAACGTCGCTCGGGATATATCTTCGGGAAGACAAAGAGCCTTCTGAGTCGGCTTCGGCTTCGCGACGTGCATCGACAATGTAGCCAGACATCGGGAACGGGCTAGATGTGAATCCAGACTGGGGTTCGATAAGGCGCCGGAGCTTAATCGAACACCGTGGTGCGTCGACCGCACGTGTTTGAGAACGAATAGGGTAACAAATATTGGCGAAGAAAAGGGAGGAATGACCATTGCTGATATCGACATACGTTGCGGTGGCATAAAGAGCGTAAGAGGTGCCAGTGGCTTGTAACGAAGCATCCCCATAGGTCGAGGTAGTTGGGAGCCAGCCAGGGACGGGGATGTCAAAGACAATATTCCATACACAAGGTCTATTAGACTCTTCTTGACCTTCGTTCGAGATGTCCACGGGGTCGCCGGGAAGTAATTCTCGTGCAATCGAGCAGAGACGGACAGAGGCATATCCAGTTGCAGGAGTCAGCGTTTCAGCTTGGCCTTCAAATGTAACAGTCAAGGAGTGGAGCAGCACGCGGGTAGTTGTTTTTCGCCGGACAAAGAATGAAGACGGAGAGGCAAGGGAGACGGAAACATGACCTGAAAGCGAGAATGTCGATCTAATATAGTACGATGGTGTCACAACTCCAGAAAGCGAAGGGAACCCTCTTACGACGAATCCGCATCCCCATACATATCCAGGTCATCTGAATGTGGTTTGATGCTTAGTGCAAGAGGCATATGTGTAAAGAGTGAGTGTCTAGTCGGGCAGTCAGTGATGGTATTCTCGCAGGTCAAACTTTGTGGCTCGTTATATACGGACACATGCCACTCGGTTATCTGGACGGGGAAAACAAAGGTAGCCGCGCGCCGGACGGGACGCAGAATTCCTGCATGGTTCCCGCGGCCTGCCACTGTCAAGATCAGTGATTTCAGAAAGTGGGAGGTGATTCCTTTGTTTCATAAACCGGGGGTTGCCTTTAGGGGCGCACAATAGGACTCGGAAGATGCCATAGTGGAAAAACAATGGAGAACTCGTTTGGCAGTGCGGGTGCATTGACCACCCATTGTCTGCCACATATGGTGCAGCGTCATTCGCGTAACTGTGAAACGTGAAATGCTGACATTATCCGTAGTAGATCGCATCAACATCATTGGTGCCCGTACATTTCTCCAGTAGCATAGCTTCTCATCCAAATACCTTGGGCACTGCCAAAACATCCTCTTCCCTTTTGCGAAGGGCTTTTCTCCGTGCATTATCCTGTTGAGCGTCCTTGCGCTTGCCGTACCTATCCCCTTTGCTTTGGTTAATTATTTTTCTGATCGCGGCTGGCGTGACAAATTCTGCCGCAACATCGATTCTCTCTCAGCAATGTCATATTGATATTAGAATAGAGAGACAAAGGCACGAACCCGGGTTAGAATAGACAGTCACGCCCCCAAAAGCGCCCTCGAATATCCGAATGGGAGTTAGCACGAATCGGGGACCAATCTCGACTAGCGATGTGCTGGGGGGGGCATTAGGTTGCTGAGGGTCCTTTTCAAGGATCTGATATAAAGGACGTTTGAGTACTGAAGAAGTAGCGGCACGCAAAATTAACCTGAAAGTTTCGAAACCAGATTTTGTTGTCGAGTATGGAAAACGTCAGTACATGATCGATAAATGGTTTCGACCTCCGAGCTGAAGGGGGAATGCCAAAAATCTGGCAACACACGTTAGATGGGGCCGATAGTTGGAAACAAATCCTTCACATGTGTGAAAATCTCTTTCGTCAACATACCCCACTCGCTTTCGTCGAATGCCTTGTCAAAACTAAGTACGCCTCGACTTCCTTTGAGGCAATTGCCCGTCATCTTTAATTCGTCCATGGTATGCACATTTTGCACGTGCAGTTTTATGCTCGGTCCATTGGGGGTCTTTGCTGCCCAAAAATAAAGATCCTGGTGCCTCCGAACTTCAAAGTACATGGCATTATTGCAGTTATTGAGATCCGCCAATTCAGGGAGGAGGTGCAAATGGGTTTTCGAGTCTAACTTGGACTCTACGAACAATGCAAACATAAATCTCTTATCGAAACTTGGTTCTAATCAGGATAACACACCTTTTTTAGTGTGAGGCAAGAGGGCCTCCAGATCACTCATGAAATGCCTCATGCGATGAGTGATTCCACGGGAGGAAAGTAACAAGACACGCTGCTTGTTCCTCTTTTTTGGTTGAACTATCGTTTTGTCGTCGACGTCCAAGTCTTCCGCTTTACGTTTGAATGTGCTTCTCGCTTCGGCCTTTCCAGCATTGGCTTTTTGGGCTCTCAGTACAGTCGACATGGCATTCAACAAACAGTTGATTCCAACCAATTCGAAGTGATATATATTACGTAAACAACACCAATAAGCAGCAAACAAACATGAAACAATCAACCTCATCTCCGACTGACGAAAAAAAAAATACTGGAGGGGAGAGAAAATAAAAAATCATGCACACATTAACGTAACGACTCAGGAGGAGGAAGTAGCCCGGAGTTGTTTTTGCTTCTCTTGTTCCAATCGCTGTTCTGGTGTGTTAAGACATTTGGGGGCTTGGAAAAACGCACATACGTGGTACAGTAATTGAACTGCCATCTGGATATTTGCAGGCTGCCCAGTGATCACTACCAGCCTTTCGCCTTCCGAGCCCGAGGATGGGGCGCCGTTCAAGCCAGCTCCAGGTTCCATAATTTTGATTTGACTTGCGCTCATATGCCTAATCTCGTTGATTTTGCTCCCACCTTTTCCTATGATGCATCCGACCAAATCGTTTGGAATATAAATTTGTTGCGTTTGTAGCTGCTGTGGGGGGTTGTGTGATGGGGCGTACGGGTGATGCGACGAATAACCAGGCACGTAGGACGACCCAGTGTATGGCGAACGTCGAGTGTAGCTCGAGGGACGATAGCTTGAATGGCTGGACGATGGCGTACGCTCTTGCGCTTCGATGAGTATGTTGCCAATATAATATGTTGCGATGTGGATAGCATCTGCAACCCCTGCCACGCTTAAGACACGCTAGGGTTATTAAAATCGTGTATAAGGCATTGGTACCCCTTGGTGCATGATGCTTACTTCCGTCGAACCAGGAAGCATGCCCTCGCTCGCGTTTAGACGGGCGCCACTGGCATCCTGGATTTCTTTGATCTTTGATCCCTGCTTGCCTATCACTGACCCCATACGAGAATTGGGGATCATGAACTTGATAGTGACTGCGCGACTTCCAGGAACAGAGGGGACGTCAAAGGGCTCGTCATTGATTCTTCTCACGATAAGGCCAAAGGCCTAGCAGAGGCGTGTCATAAGATTGGATGTCATAGAACCTTTCAACGAAGAAATGATCGAATACGTACCTTGGACACGGCATCAAGTGGCCCACTAACGTTGAGAATTCTCTCTGGATTTCCGGGAATACTCTCTGAAACCATGACGCGGGCACCACTCTTGTCGCGAATCTCATTGACATGCGAACCTCCCTTGCCGATGATGATAGACGCATCTTGAGTAACGATCAAGCAGCGCATGTGTATCATCGCTGAAGGTGGAGGAGGGGCACTTGAAGAGGGTGCTACAGAGGTTGTCGCGTGAGATTTGCTGGCTTCGTCTGACCTAGTGTAAAAATCACCACTCTTATTGTCCGATGAGGAGGGCTTTGGTGAGGGAGTGGACGCCGTTGTATCTGCTACTGATGCGGGCCCCTCCATCATATTCACGTCATGAGTCATAGACGGATGAGAAGGTGGGCCGGAATCCTGCGTCTTCTGAACTCGCAAGTCATCCGGAGATGCGGTAGCGCCTGTGTTTGGACGCTTGTGGTGCTTTTTCTCGTCAGAGTCTGAAGGAGAACGAGACCGTTTGCGGTTATAATCAACTTCTGCCATGACGAATTCAGCCAAATAATAAGAATGAGATGTGAGTTTGGGGGATGAGGGCTTGAGAGTGATGATGATATGGGGAGTGGTTTGGAAGGACGGATTTCTGACGGGGAAGGGGGGGAGGTGGTAAGGAAATGATGGAATCGAGTTGGGAAGTCGCTAGTGGAGAACGAAACGAACATACCTGAACAACAAAATCCAGCAAACCAATAAAGGGGAAGGAGGCGGACGAGCGCGAGGGTTTTGTACTATTCCTGACCAAAACATGTCACAATACATATTGTACGATCTTACTACACAGCCATGACCCCGGTAACAAAGTCTTGCCATCGTCGCTCCCATACACTCAACGCCCTTGCCTTGGCGTCGTCCTCGAGCATAGAGTACTGTACCAAAATCAGTCGGTGGTAACCCTGTGTTATACGGACTGCTACCGTAATGCTATCGCGCGCAATTTGCCCGAGCGTCACCAGACCGGTCACTTCCGACGCCACCAAGACCTGTCTGCGTGGTAGTACGTGCGACGAGCACCCAATACTAACTCACTTGGTAGAAATCAAAGGACAACCCCATGTTGCTGAACATAGCCGGATCATCCGACCCCAGCACGACTGGTATCCCTTGGTTTATGAGTACCGGCAGGGGGTGTGTCGCCATCGATGATGTCAGGCGCTGTCACCCATCAAGCTCGGGCAACTCCCTCAACAGGTCACTTACCAATATTTCGTTCCTGCAATATCCGTTTAATCTACTGTCCACAGAAATGCGATTTGTTGCTCACGAAATGGGGCACACCTCTGCCGCAATCTTTTGTTCACGACAGATAGCCAGCAACTTTGGGTGCTTCGCCAGGGAAAATCTAGACCCACCATCAATCCTCATTTACAGATGCAAACCAGAACGTACCCGTGTCCAATGCGCTTTGTCCCAAGCAGGATGGCATCATACAGATTCATATCTGCCATCGTTCCGTCCCCGAGCGTCTCTCCTGCATGGAACAGAAAGGGTATGTCTACGTTTTCCTGCCTCTGATGCTCAATGAACCGGAGAAGCGATTCCGCATAATGTAGGAGTGGTTTATTGGTGTCTTCCTGCCCTACAAGGTCAAACCCTGACAGGTTCAAAACGGTCAATGTGATTTAATCCACTTTCTGACACCAATTACCTGCAATGAGATGTGGAAATTCGCGCTTGAATTTGACGCAGCGCTTCCACTCAAAGTCCAGTCGTTCGCAAGATATCGTTCTTGAAACCGTATAGATGATCTTCACACAATATGGTCAGCATCCAACTGCATTCTTGTTCCTTTGTATACCTTGAAGCCAGCAAATTCGTCTTGTCGTCCTTGCTGCAGCAGCTCGAACTGTATTTCCTTGACCAAGTCATCAATCAACAGAAACATTTCGCGAATGGGTGTGTGTGTTTTCGCATCCTCAGCAATCAAGTAACTTGAGATCAGATAGTTCTTCAATCAATGAATTATGAACCGGCCTGAGAAAAGCACCTCTTACTCAGCAACGAAGTTGTAGCGTGACTCTATGTAAGAAATTCCGTCCTCTATCGATGACATGATGAATTCTCGGAGATAGGCCCGCTGAATGGGCATATATCTGATGATGGGCTGATTTGGATTGAAGTATTGGATATCCAAAGATTTGGTCAATACTCACATCGGTTACCGCGAACGTGCTTTGGAATTTCTGCCAAATCTGGACAATGCCGTGACAACACAGGTCGTTTCAAAGCTTGAGAAACTAAACAGCAGGTATTTCTAAACACAGTTTCACCTTGTTCGGGGTGTTGTGTGATCCGTATGCTTCGCTAGAATTAATCATGAAAGTACTAAGGATCCACTTATCGAAGCCTTCCGCACCACCGAGGGAGGCATCGAATGTTTTCCGAGCTGTTTGCAACTCCACCCACGTATTTGGTACGTATGACGCATCAGTGATTCCGCGGCTATGCGTGCGTTGCTCTTTTGGGATTGGCCGAATCTCAGGGAGGGTTTCTAAGATCGTTGACTTGTCGATCATATTCGGTGTTCGAATGTGAATGGCAGGTTGTTCAAGAGCAAGCCCAAGGAGGAAGCTAGTTTCCACTGCCGCGTATAGATGGATATGTAGCAGTGCGCCCTTAGGCATCTGTTCGGATCATAAATTTTCGTGGATATTCTAAAGCAGATGCTGGCTGGTACTTGCTCTGCGTAGTATCTTGAAAAGCCTACTTTTTATTATAACCTTCTTTCCTATCAATTCAAGAGTGTTCATGGTTAGCACGAGTCTAGTAAGTTTCATGCTTTGCAGACCTGTCAAGAACCCCATGCCAGGGAATGGATGGGGGACGTCTTTATGCTCAACACCCCATACCGTTCGAGCTTCTATGGCGCGAATATTTCGAATGACTCGATCAGCGCGAAGCTCTGCAGATGAAGTGTGTTTTCTGGTGTCACAGTCGGTTCTAAGTGCGCGATCTTGGTTGATCAAGTTGACGCGATTCTGCACATAGTTATCGATGACCGAGCTGGACATGATGGCTATTCACAGGGTCCTACCTTTCTGGTTATTAAATAATGCCAAAATTCCGGACCAGTTCACCTTTTTTAGAACCTGCATGATGGCGTCGGCTGGTTCAGATCTGAGAATCTTATTATTTATATCGGAAACAAAAGGTCCGCGCCGCACCATGGAAGAGCAGTAGAATAGAGGATTATTTATTCACACTCCCACAACACGATGGGCGGTCAGTTTCTGTTTGAAGCTACAAGTTTCTCGATAAATTCCTCCCAACGGACTTCCCATGATTTCATGAGTCGTGTCTTTTCGGTTTCGCCCAGCATAGAGTACTAAAACAATAGATTTCGTCATCCCCAGACTGAGGTAGTAGTGCAAGGGCGGCACAAACCTGGATGCTATCACGAGCAAGATGCCCAAGGGTCAGGAGACCTGTCACTTCACTAGCAACAAGTACCTGATGGACTCTCGATGACATCCGCAAATTAAGGCAGATATTGTACCCACCTGATAAAAATCAAAGGAAAGACCCATATTCTGAAACAGAGCGGGGTCATCAGAGCTCAGCGCCACGGGAACACCATAGTTTAAGAGTATGGGTAAGGGGTGCATAGGCATGGAAGCGGTGAGACGCTGTTTCGGTTGCAGCGTCAATAACAAATGGCGGAGATAACGAGTGCTATTACAAGTATCTCATTCCTACGACGATAATCAGTCATGAGCATGAGAAAGATGTCAAAACTCACGAAATTGGACAGATCTCCAAGGCTATTCCATTGTCTCTGCAAATCTGCATCAATTTGGGATGCTTCACCAAAGAAAAACTACATTGTGCATGAATGAACCAACAGCATTCACGGTATATTGGACGGTACCCGTGACCCAAACGCCTGGTCCCAAGCAGGATTGCATCATAAAGATTTTCATCCGCATGCGTACCATCACCACAGGTCTCTCCAGCATGGAAGACGAATGGGATATCAACATGTGCTGCCTTTTGTTGCTCTTTAAAGGCTAACAACGGTTCCAAGTAATAATGTAGAGGTCGTAGAATATTTTCGTCTCCAACAAGGTCAAAACCTGAGCACACGGTGACAATTACTACGCCCTGTGACCATATGTGAGTACAAAAAACTCGCACCGACAATCAGTTCAGGAAACATCTGTTTCATTCGTATGCAATCTTCTAGGTGGTCTTTGAGCATGCCAACATCACAATCTCGGATGACTGTGTAGATTATCTAAGCAAAATGTAACCAATGGTTCACAAATTTACTATTTGAAAAGAAAAAAATCCGAACCTTTGCATCAAAGAAATCATGGTGCTCTTTCTTGAACTGGTCAACGACCAGATTAAACGTCTTCAACCAGTCTGCATGCGGGACATTCTCTTCTCCATCTGCCCCTATCATGAACCTGGAAAATAGCTGCAGAGAAGGGAAGTTTGTATAAGGTGACTTACTTGGGACTAAAATTGATCCGTGCTTCGACGTAGGATACACCATCCTCAAACGTTTCTTGGAGAAAGTGTCGGATATATTCTCCCCATATAGGAAAATAATAAACAATGCTCTAAAGTTATCCAAGTTGTTTTGCCTATCAACACCTTCATTCGATTGGGAAAAACCAGGAAAGGCTAACCTTGGTTAAATTCGCAGCAGAGCGAAATACATCCCAGATCTGATTGGGATGAGTAGAAGGCTCCAACAGTCCAAGGATGTTTCATACCCTGATATTATTGTTATGAGTGATATATGCATCGCTTGGATTGATAGACATTTTGCTGGCTAGCCACCTATTAAACCCGTCCGATCCTCCTAAGGTGACATCAAACCTTTCGCGGGCCTTTGCAAGAGGTATCCAAGTATCAGGGCGATATGACGGATCTGTAAGTGATGTCTTGCTGGTAGCGAGTTTAGCAGGAATCGGTCTAATGGTTGGCTGGATGGATGCTATATTTGCAGAGGTAACCGGTTCCGGAGCAGAAATGTGAATCGCGGGATGGCGCAGTGCAATGCCAAGTAGATCTGCAGTACCAACGGTCAAATCAAGGTGAGCGTGTAGCAGGGCTCCCTTTGGCATCTGCGGTAACGCAAAATGGTGGTTAGCACCCTCAAGTAGATCTGGCAGTGGCATAAGTATATATGATAGACCTTGGAGATGATTTGAAAGAGTCCCGTTTTCTGAATGATGCTCCTGCCTAATATTCCATCGGTTCATGATCTTGAACTGTATATAGCATACGAACCGGTGAGAAATTCCATCCCAGGAAATGGATGGGGGATGTCGTCCTGCTGCACATTCCATATGGATTGGGCATCGTCGGCGCGGACACGACGAGCAATTTGATCCGCTTGGCGCTCTAAGATAGTGCTCGGGCGAACATAATCTATGCGCAGAGCTCTGTCGGCTTGTATCAACGCATCGCGTTCTGCCTGATAGTCGTGGAGAGAAGGCATCGTCAGCGGCACGTGACCTTACAGATCTCCACGAGTGACGGTCATCATACTTAAAAGTATGTCTTCGGAAGATGAAATGAGTGAGGATGCTCACCATCCTGAGATGTCCGTTTGAAACGACGCCTTCACAGATGACTGGGAACAGCGTCAGAATACGCGTCCACCCAATGCCACAAAGGGGCGTGTTCAACCCCGCAACAAGACAAAGGGCAGTTCTCCCGGGCCAAGCGACGTACCTCAAGAGAAGCCCTCGAAGCACATGCCAGTCAATCACCTGGGTTCCGATGGTGACAGTGGCGACGCGGCAGAGGGCGCGAGAGGGGCAAAGTCCAACCCTAAAGCAAATACCGTTCTGAATAGCAGTCAGAATCAGAATGGCCAGAAAAAGGCAGCCAGTTCGAAGTCAACCAAGATTGTGCTGCTTGCAGAAGACATTATTGAAGCAAGCCAAGATGAAAGTAGCAAAATCAACTCTTCTTCTGAGACGAAAACTCGACGAGAGTTGGACAAATGGAAACAGAAAGCCAAAGGTGTACGTTTTCCCTTTGCCTTTTCATTGCTCAAGGCATAATAACATAAGTTATAGTTCGAGGTCCAACGAGATGTGGTATCAAAGCAATTAGAAGAGCTTCTCCAGGTTCGTAAGACAGAGCCAGAGCAGGTCCTCGAACAACTACAAATACAGTATGATGAACGTGCTAAGAGTACGTTTGGACCCGACAGCCAGTTACGCCTAATCATGGCCCATAGCACAGGATGCTCTCATCAAGGAGCTAACTTCCCAATTGGCGCGGGTCGAGCCACTCTCACGCACGGGTCAAGCGGTCGCACTACATTTTTTAACCAGAGAAGCGGCCGACGAGGAAAAACGTGCCGTGGAACGAGACATATCACGCCTCCAAGAAGTTATTAAGGAGAAAGAAAACGTGATCGACGAAAAAACAAAACGCATTGCGGAGCTAGAACAAGCTGGTCGGTTACATTTTCGTCCGTTGTTTCGTCGCTCACTTGGGGCACGACGATAGTCAAGGACGCCATTCGCGAACGTGACGCCGAAATGGAGAGATCAAAGGAACTGCTCACTCGGGCTGCACCGAAGGGCACTAAGCGACCGTTCGGCGTGGATGATTCCAAGGTGGAAGTAATCAAGTTCTATGAAGACATGTCTAATCTTTTGGTCACAAATGTCAAATTCGAGCATGCATCAAACTCAGATGAGCCCGACGTCCTATTCCACTGCATTTACACCTACTATGAGATGACACGGCAAGATGATGACATTGAAGGTGAACGAATAAACGAAAAAAGTTCGTTTCTTAAATTTCTAAGCTGGGTTACCACTCATCAAAGGCGATCTCTTCTGATAGGTATTGTTTTTACCATGCGCATATTCAATGGCTTTGGGGGTCCAAACGGGGAGCCTGCGAATGAAGATGACTTCATACATCGACGGATTAAATACACACCCTTACATCTTGACAAGGAACCGGAAGCCTTTGTCAAAGGGTTGCAATACATGGGAGATACGTTTACGTTTCCTTGCGCACAACAGGGCCTATTCCTCAACTCTCTTCGTGAGATGATAAGAGATGCTGCAAGGGACGCATCTGAATCGGAGTCAGATATAGATGGCATGGAAGCTGGATATCGTAACTCGCAACGGTGACATGCACTGCACAATAGGTACTGCTTACCTGTTTATCCTGATATTTGTTCATTAGCGTTTTCCCCAGATGAATATTTAATCTTTCTGATCCCTGTTTTATCCCAAACATCAATGGCAGCTTGATCGCGGGAATTGAGTGCATTATTCAGAGAGAGTTCAGCATATTCAGCTTCATAGCCTCCAAGGTTGGCTCCAGCACCCACGAGGACGTCTACAATATATTTGTGTCCTTGGCGAGCTGCCTTCATAAGCCGGGTAAGATCAACAGAATATCGACAAAGAGTGCGCTCACATAATACAGCGCTGTATGTCCGAGCGTGTCCCTCAGATGTACGAGTGCTCCGGACTTCAACAAACACATGACGCTGGCGGTATTCCCGTTAAGCGCTGCTATGTGTAGAGGAGAACGACAGGAGCCAGGCTCAAGACAATTTACCACGCCTCCCGGGATAAAAGACGACGCTGGCATGTCTTCGGCCTCCCATGTGGCCGCAGTAGCCATGCAAAACTTCAAACTCTCCACGTCATCGCGAGCAGCAGCAAGATGCATGAGCAAGGGAAGGAGGGCTGCTTCTATCGAAGTTGTCTCGCTGGCAGTACCGGACCACGACGCGGCAGCATCTTGAGCATCGTCCCCTACTAATGGAGAGACAGTAATCTTTGGCAGTTGGTGCGCCGTATTCGAATTAGAAAGTCGCACAAAATGTGCTAAAAAACCTTGGACGCTCGGCAGGTCAGGTGCCGCTGTCAGCGGTCGGGTGGGTGGCGGAATGATGGGATGCGTCAGTTCACCACGTAGTGACATACTAATGAGTTCCCTGACTTGCTGAACACTGAGTTCGGGTTTAGATAGGAGGTAAGCGAGTTTCGCGAGAGCGCACTGTTTATCGATCTCTTAGCTTCAATATTCAAGTGCGTGATTAGACGTCGTGTCACCTCTGGCGTCATGTCCCCACCAGGAACAACACCCGCATTTTGTAGAGTTCTGCCGGTCTCATATGCGTCTGAGACGGAACCTTTCAAACACTGTGTTATCGCAACAATGACAATTCCCGAGTCGCATGCCTGTTTGAGTGCTGTCATTAGATCAGACCGCTGTGGTGCATTCCCTGCGCCAAAGGTCTCGAGTACGATACCACGGGTGGGTGGGGCTAGAAATGCATGCACGGTGGCAACACTCATGCCCGGAAACAGACGAAGAGTGGCTACGATGCAATGAGGAATGAGAATCAGTAAGCTATTGTGGTTATTCACCGACATGAGGGCACATTTCTACGGAGATGAGTCTCAGCGCGAGGTCCATGGTAGGAGTTGATTGGGTAACCTTTATGGGCTCTGAAGCGACGTAAATTTGTCTGTCTCAACACCTCATTCCAGTTTACCATAATGTCAATCCCGACTATATTGAGGTGCACGAACAAATCAGTGGAGAGCATAGACAGAGATCAAAACGGGCAGACCATTGACTAGGGGAGGAAAATTTGGACTGTGAAACGCATTCAGGTCATAAGAGGATATCTTGGAGACGCGATTCCCCCGATAAAGGGTATGGTTAAAGTAGAGGCTACATTCTAGGATTGATGAGTACTGCCCAGACCTGAGCAGCGAAGAAATACCTGGTATGATATAATGCCCTGCAATGGTTAATGCTCCGAGAAGATTATCTACAGCATCATTTCGAAGTTGGGATAAGGGTATTTGTGCGCCAGTTAAGATCTAGTAGGGAATGTGATTTTGCACCTGGGATGGATTGGAAGGGAGCCAAACCACAGTTTTCCCGAGGTCTTCGAGCAAGAAGCTGAGTGCGCTGGAGGAATAAGACATGGTATCAGTCCCGTGGAGAACTACGAAGGCGTCGAAGTCCATGTAGTTGAGCTCTATCTCTGTTGCTATGCGAATCCAATCTGGTGAAGGTCAGAGAAGACGACCATCGCAAGAATCCGGATGACATTTACCATCTATCTCAACGTTACTGCTATCCAGCAAAGGACCCCACTGGCATACTCGTTTGCATTGGGTTTTCTCGTTAATTCCATCACGTACCTCGAGGATGGCATATCGGATACGCTTTCCACCACCGTGTCCAGGTGCAACGCTTCTGGGGGTCACCAAACTAGGAAGTCTGGCTTCATACACGGTCTCTGAAACTTTTTCGCATTGAATGGTATCCAGGTTCGAGTTGCTTGCGTCAGGAGCAAGTGCCTGTACTGCGCCAATAGGACGCGATGACTTGACACATAACGGGACGCCGGAAGCCGGGGGAACCTGTGTCTCTGCGGCAGATGGACTGGATCTCCCGCTGTTCGACCATGCTCTATAGCCTTTGACGGAAGCGGCGTGTGAGAAGAGGGAATCTTGAAGAGGGTCGTGGAACCGCTTTTGACTTTTGAGCGTTTCTGTTAGGAAAAAGGGCTCGGGTACATAACCTCGGGTACCGACAAGCATGCCGATTGTTCCACCAGTGTATATGACGAGGACCCTCGCCTCGTCTGAGTAAGGCATTACTGACCCTCCCTGAGAGGCCATGGCGTTCAGGTGCAAATCGCTGGACTGTCACCTTTGGTCAGCGGATGATGGGATCAGATCAACCCAAATCTTTCCGGAAAGGCCAAGGCATAGATCAATAATGACTACCCATGACTACTGACATCAATACATGGCAAGGTACAGTACACCGACTTCTAAAAGCAAGGTCACGCCAATTCAGTGATCAATCTATTCCGGAAGCGATCTTGTGACTTTCCGGTGCGACAGACTTAAGGAAAGTTTCTCGTGCATGACGCACATATAAATGTTGTCGAAATGAACATATCTTGTAACGGTATGCTGACTTCTCTGATGGGTTGGTCGTGCAGAACTCGGAGAGGCGAGGCGACGTGCCATCTGTATATGTTTGAACATTAGAATAATTGATTGCACTCAACCGTTTTCAAGTTTTCAAGTTATCCCCTTATGGAAATGACAAGAGATGACTCGTGTCGAGAGATCATATACTCACCAACCAGTGAAGATTTCCCCCATTCGAAGAAATGGCCACAGAACCGTCAACTGCAGCAAGTGAACGAGCAGTGGAAAATCTCGCCGCGAGGCTTCGAAGACGGTCAGTACTACCGTTCTGTTCCGTAGCCACTCAAGATCACCTCCTTGTTCCATAGACAAGTCGTCGGATCCCGAGAAACGGCCTTGGAAACCATTCTCGTCCTTCGTCAGGTCGTATCCAAGGCTCGATTTTCCAACATCGATCAGCTGATTGAAATTATTCGTGCGGTGGGCCGAAAGTTAGTGGATGCTCAGCCGAAAGGTGCATGAGCCTGAGTAAACCTCATCCGCGGTCTGCATTGACCTAGACTTCTCTGTCAGAATACACGGTAGGGAATACCGTTCGTAAAGTTTTGCACCACATCCGAGAGGAATACCATACGGCGTCCCAAGGAACCACGGCTCCACCGACTTCGAAGCCTACGTTCTCGATTGCAAAGTTCGTTTCCCAGGGACAACCCCGCAAACAGGCCATCACTCAGAAGGTGCCTCCCGAGGCGCGGGGCACATTGGGGGAAAACAACTCAGATGATCCCGACGCATTCGCTCGAACACTGAAGCCTGTGTTCATGGAGGCGATCCAAGACGTTTTTGACGAACTTGAAACCGTGGACGATAACATATCCAAGAATGCGAAAGATCATATCCACTCTGAGTATGATTCTCTCTCTAGCACCTATCTACCTCTGATTGCATGCTTTCAAGCGAGATCATTCTCACCATCGGCAAGTCGAGCACAGTAGGTGCATTTTTAAAATCAGCTGCTCCTTATCGGAAATATACTGTCATTGTGGCGGAGACCGCGCCAACGTTGGTACTTTCCCTCTATTCAGTTGGTTAGATGCTGATTTTTGTCTAGATACAGCGGTCGTGATATGGCCGAGTCACTTTCGTCGGCAGGCATATCCACAGTTCTTGTCCCCGATTCTTCAATATATGCCCTCATGTCACGCATCAACAAAGTGATAATCGGCGCACATGCTATCCTTGCTAATGGCGGGATGTTCGCCATCTCGGGATCACTTCTAGCCGCTACGGCTGCTCGCGCGCATAGCACACCGGTCGTCGTCTGTGCAGGGCAATTTAAGCTCACTCCACAATGGAATTTATACCACGAATACGGTGCACTTGATTTTGGCGATCCTAGTAGCGTTCTCGGGTTCGAAGAGGGCGACCTGGTAGACAAAGTGGATGTTATGAATCCATTGTTTGACTATGTACGACCAGAGATGATCGATGCATATGTTACAAACGAGTGAGTTCCTTGTGCATACTGCCCGTCCTCATCAACAATCCCTGCAGTGGTGATCATCCCCCATCGTCAGTTTACCGACTAATCAAGGAGGCTTACGATGACGAGGATTGTGAGCTCTAGCGGAGTCGTACCAGGAATCCCGCATGTCTATTTTGCTTTGGTGCTCAAAATGTCGAAAAAGGCTTCCTGTGGTAAATCCACATTCCCGATACGCTTCATACGACGCTTGCTTTCCTTTTGGTTTTCGAGATGTTTCATTTTACGTTCGTAATGACCTGCACAACAAGCAGAACACAAGTTTAGAAAAGCAACTAGCCTAGACCCAATTAATACTCACCTCCATACAAACCCGCTGTAACATCCGCACGTAGCGGCTTCAACGTTTCGCGAGCTATGATTCTTTTCCCAATGGCTGCTTGGATCGGCACCTCAAATAGTTGACGGGGAATAACCTTGTCTAGACGTGGTCGATACCAGAACGAATTGAACAAGAGTGAGACTGCTTACGCAATTTTTTGACCCATGTTCTGCCGACGTCTTGTTGCGCGGATCGGTGTACAACTAATGCAAGGGCGTCCACTGGTTTTCCGTTCAGGAGAAAGATCATCTAGTTCAAACGAATAATTGAGCCCTTAAAAGTTATCATATACGTACTCCACATAACCTCACCTTGAACAAGTCACTTCGCTTATATCCTGCATCATCATAACTGCATGCTATTAGTTGATGGTCTAGAAAACGATATATGCGGGTGTAACGCACTCGAAACTTGCGTATCCAGAGCTCCTGCTCTTGAGCTTGCCGAAAAAGTCGGTAACGATCTCGCTTAGAGGCACCGTGCAAGTCAATATAATGCGAGCAGAGTTGGACACCCCGGTGTCTAAATAACGATGATTCAAGTCTTCTGCACGATGCGAAAAACATAATTCCATCATCTCGCCAAGATAATCTGGGGGGGGGGAGTCCGGCAGAGGTACAGACGGTGATGAATGTGCCAAACCTTCTGGAACGATGATTGTTGCTTTGACCACTGGTTCTTGGACTTCTTTGACGCCTGACGACGAGTCTGAAAGATCCGGAAATTCCGTAGGATTGCTAACCATAACGGTCTTGTCTTTATAAACGACTATTTCAGTTCAGTGTTAGTACTATGGCCCAGGGAGACAAATAGATGGATACCTTTGTAAGGTACGGTGGGTGCAGTAACGATAATGTTTGCGTCGTACTCATCCTCTAGTCGCTGGCGAAAGACATCCATGTGCAAAGTGCCGAGAAAACCGAGGCGAAAACCTTGTCCCAACGCTGAGGAAGACTCACGTTGAATCGAGACACTTCGGTCAGTAAGCGTCAGCTAGATGTGCAGATCTTAGCAGAAAGGATTAAAAAATTTAATGTGTACGCACACGTTTGACGGATTCTTCTAGTTTGATGAAATCGTTGGTATCCACAGGGAAAATGCCAGCATAGACCTAAAGAAGTGAGAAAAACGAATGACAGGAACAAGCATAAAGCATAAGCACTTGCCATGGCCTTTGCAAGCCGAAAACCGGGCATTGGGTCCACTGGTGCACCAATGCGATAGAGAGTATCTCCTACATGAGCTAGATGATCACCTGAGTGCAAGCTTACATAAAATGGTGGTTCCACGGACCTTCTGATGATTCTTTCATGTTACAAGCTATGTAACCCACTTGTCCGGATCGTAAGCTCGAAGTGGTAAACTCTTCCGGATGCATGACACCAACTTCCTGTACTTCATACTTTTTTCGAGTATGAGACGATGCGATTTTATCACCTGTCAACATAACAAAACGAGAATGAGAACAAGAATTTCCAAGGGTGTGGGTATGTACCTTTACGAATTGTCCCATCCTGAATGCTCACAAGCGAAATGACGCCCCTATATCGGTCGTAACTGAGGTAGTTCAATATGGGCAAGCGGATCACCCATCGGGAACTCACTGGGAGTCAAACAACAATGCCTTTAGGGGTTTTTCTGCAGACGCAGATGGAGGAGGTATTCGCCGAACGATTTCACTAAGCACAACTTTCACCCCTTGGCCGGTTTTGGCTGAAATTTGCAATATATCCACGGGGTCAATGCCAAAGGTAGACTGTAACTGTGAAGCGACACGTCCGGGCTGAGATGCAGGCATATCTATCTGTGTTGACGCCGGCTGAGGATAACTGGCGGTTTGTTGTGCTCGAAAATGCGGACCTTGTTAAGGACAGGAATGATGGTCAGGCCCCTTTCCTTGGCGATGTGGAATACGGAAATGGATTGAGCTTGAACACCCTGCGTGGCATCGACAAGCAAGATTGCGCCTTGACAAGCCGCTATGGAACGTGAAACCTCCCACGAGAAGTCGACATGACCCTTGTACAAAAGTCAGAGAAACGTTTTCTTAGCTTTGACACGGACCTACGGGGGTATCGATGAGATTGAGAAGGTATCTTTTTGTATCGACGGCATGTATCATACTGAGGGAGAGTAGTGAGGCGACTCCCCGGCGTGCAACGGGATATTCACCTGGCTGTCTGAGCCTTGACTTTGTGCGCTATATAAGAGGATGTTGTCTCATCGAGCTGAGGTACCTCACCGGTAATTCCACGCTCTCGCTCGACCTTGAGTTTGTCCAAGACTTGTTGGTTGAAACCAATGGCTTTCTTTGGAATGGTACCTGTAAGCTGAGAGTGCATTGGTAGGACGACATGCGGGGAGTACACGATTGTACCTCTAGTAATCTGACGGGGAGTAAGGTGAGCGTATTCATGAAACAAGGAGGGAACCAACCGATCGGCCAATGTAGATTTACCATGGTCTAGAGTATGCGTGAGCGCAGAACGATACGGGTAACTGAAGAAAGGTACCAATGTGGGCAATAATGGAAAAGTTCCTGCAGAAGTTGGTGGATGTCCGGAGGGGGGCACTAGACTGACATACCTTATCGTGTGGCACGGAAACTGGGTCGTATCAAGAGCCTTTTCAAAGTCGGCAAGAACGGGTGCAGACACGGTAAAGCAGCGAAGTAGACAATGGCGCGGCAGGAAGGTCTGGCGCCATACCGGACTGAGCATACCAACCGTGCAATATTAAATGTATTGCGGTTGTAGCTGGTAAGTTGGTGGGCATTGCTTAGTCAGCGACGACTGCCATGTCTCTGCAAGAGGCATCGGAGGCACGAAAGGCGCGACTGGTTGCACTCAGAAACCGGAAGGAGGGGCGATCAGACGCAGAGAATGGGTGCGGTTTCGCGTTGGTATGTGACAAGGGCTTGCTAACAAGGACGGGGCAGTGGGTCTGTACTACTGAACCGGAACTTTGACCCAGAAACGCGGACGTTGAAGAAGCACACAAAAAATGGAGGATTAACCCAGGACACCGTTGAAAAGGACGTGGAGGAGATGGCAGAGAAGATCATCGCGGAGGACGAACAACAGAGAGTGCAGGAACTTGTGGGTGATGACGCGGGCCGACATGTGCACGACTGAGCGTCAGCAGGATGTGTTCAACATTGCGCCGAAACGGCCGAACTGGGATCTCAAGCGTGAAACGGAGAAAAAGCTTGCCAAGCTGGAAAGAAAGACACAGGAGGCGATCCACACGCTGATCAGTGAGTGCATGGGACCCGTGTACATGGACATTTAACGCGACACGGGCGGACAGGACAGCGACTGGCGACGCAAAAGGGGGAGTCTGAGGACGTGCTAGGCGCGATGAATGCGCAGGAGCGGGCATATGAAGCGGAGGAGGAGGAAGGGGAGGAGGAGTGACTTTGTTTGGTAGTACTACATACATACATGTGATCTAATACAAGACTCTCACTCTCCACGTCTACCGTACATATGGCCTCCGAGTCGGACCCCGCCCGTCGCGTTCCCTCTCTCGTGTCCTACTGTCAGCGTGGTGAGCATCGCCAGCTTCTCCTCGCTTCTCCCCCTCTAACCCCCCTCCAGTCCTGTCCGCCCATGCCGATGGTACGTCGCTTCCCATCCCTTCGCAGTTCACCTCACAGCATCACCGCGACAGCTATATCTTGTCTTGGCGATGACATACGGTACGATGTCATTAGACCCGTACTCGAGTGCTGCTCTGCAGATACCCTGCTCCGCTTGGAGCAATCCTCTCCGGTCAGTGCATCTCACACCATCACATCCCCCGCTCATTTGGCACAGTACCTCGAACAAGACACTTCAGGTATGTCGCCGCTCTCCATCAGTACCTCCGCCTCCACCTCACTCGATCACATCAATCAGATCTCTGGGAACGTCTCTGTTTCAAGTCCTATCCGTTGCTTGCCGAACAGCTCGATGGCGTCCTACCACTTGATTCTTGGCGCGATCAGTATTTTGTACGTCCGCCTCGATTCCCCCTTCTGGACGCCTATTCACCCCAATCCGATTCCGCAGCTTCTCCGCGAGGCAGAGGCCCATCGACTTGAAGAAGTTGCGTTAAGGCTCAGAAACCAACGCATCGAAGCAGCCGAACGGAAGAGAGAACGAGAAGTAAAGCTAACCGACAAACTACCACCTACCAAGCGTTCCCGTAGTGCCTGTATGCTCCCTTTTCTTCTGCCCTTGCCCAACTAACCCTCTCTTCGCAGGGGGGACACCTAGTCAACCAAAGTCTCTCTTCCAGAAAACCAAATCTGAAGCGACTAAACTCCGAAGGTCCTTATATACGCCTCGCTTGGCCTCCAAATCAGCTCTTCTCAAAGCACATCCCACCGCTGCAGACCCACCTGCTACTTCAGCAACCAAGTCAACCAACAGTCGGACAAGCATTCAAGCTGCCCCGCTCAGCCACTCCTCGTTTTCGATCTCACAGACACCACCTCGTTCTGCCCGATCCGCAAACTCGATGGAGTCCGCTCCTCACAAAGACCCTCCTTCAACACCGCAATTGCCATCCCCTCCTCGTCCCCAACCACCAGCCACTGAATCTCGTCCTTCCAAGCCGCCGATACAAAAGAAGAATCCCATGGCTTCCTTATTCATGCCGAAACATCGGGCCTCGTCTCAGCTCCCGTCTCAATCGGGGAACAATAACCGCTCGGAGCCTGCTCGATGACACGATTGCGTGTGATACCGTTTATCAATGTCCGAGCATATCGCAGCTTATCCAGCATGTCACAATAGCCACGTATCTATTGTTCGTTGGAGATGTAAGCATTGGGTCCTTGTCCGTCTATTCCCGTGTATCATCATAGATCCATGCATCGCTAGCCATGGTATTTCCCCTGTTCTCTTCATATCGCTATTATTTATCGCAGTGTTTTCTTGGTCGTTACATCCAGAGCATATATACTATATTCTATCACTGTCAGCTGACGTTCCAAGTATTGTGTAGGCCAACAGTATCATCTACACCGTTCGCGCCCATGTCTGGACTGGGGAGAGGCCGGCCATGGTAGCCGTTCGAACCGCTCGCGGTCTTGGCATCCATGGCTACGACGCCCTTCGCAACTGCCTTGTTCTTCACATCGTCAGCCCTCAGTGACTCAATGTAGGCCAAGTATCTTTCATCCACGCCGCCTGTGACATATTCGCCCGTAAAAACCGAACAATCAAAGGTTTCAATCGATGGATTAAATTGACGGACGGACGCAACCAAGTCTTCAAGCTTCTGGAAAATCACAAGATCTGCGCCAATGGAATCTGCAATTTCTTCGGTGGTCCGGCCATACGCGACGAGTTCCGAGCGCGAAGGCATGTCAATGCCATATACGTTGGAATAACTGGATAACAAATCAAAAGCAGCCGATTAGACGGGTGCGATCCGACCTACCGTATTGGCGGAGCACAACTCGCGACAATGACCTTTTTCGCACCAACGTCTTTTGCCATTTGGATGATCTCCTTGGAAGTTGTGCCTCGCACAATGGAATCTGAGAAAAGTACGTGGTAAGATGTGGCGCAGCAGACCAAGAGAGTGAAATCTACCGTCAACCAATAGGACGTTTCTATTGGCAAATTCGAGAGCCATAGCGTTGAGCTTTTTCCTCACATTCTTCCTCCTGGATGCTGTCAGTACGGAGAATCGGAAACAGTGTGATGCGCGCCTCATTTGTTGTCCCGGCATGATGAATGTTCTACCAACATACCGGTTTTTTATAAAGCCTTCTCGGTAAGGAAGTTGAAGCTTCTGAGCCAAATTCAAGGCAGCGACACGCGATGTATCAGGGACCTAGCGTCAATGAGCATATAACAAATCAGGTCGCAATGACGAATGGGAGAGCAGACTGACTGGAATGACAACGTCTATGGCGATATTCTTTTCTAACAACACCTTTCTCACTTCTTCCGCGAGCGCATCACCCATAGCCATGCGGCTCCGGTAGACGCTCACGCCATCTAGAACGGAATCGGGTCGGGCAAAGTAAACGTATTCAAATATGTCGGGTGCAAACGTTGCTGGTTCGGCGACAATTCGTCTGGAAATCAGTGTGCGGGTAATGATGATCGCTTCACCTGCGAGAGAATTAGCATTTTTGGATGACAGTGGCAATTCACGACTTGCCTGGTTTGACATCCTGCCAGTCACTGAAGCCACCAGCATCGGCGACAATACTCTCGCTCGCAAAAATCCAATCCTTGCCAGTAGCGGATTTCCGAGATGCCATCCCAACAGGTCTGATCCCATTCGGGTCTCTAAAGGCAATGATTCCGAATCCTGCAAGCATTGCAACACAGGCATATGCTCCCTTGGATTGTTTCATCAAGCCTCCGATTGCAGTAAATATGTCGTCTTCATTGATCCGAAACTTGCCTGTTTGCTGAAGCTTGTCAGCAAAGATGTTTAAGAGTAACTCCGAGTCGGATGAGGTGTTGATGTGCCGATGGGCTGTAGCATCCATGTAATGCAATAGGGAGGCGCTATCGATAAGATTCCCATTCTGTGAAGTGCTGTTAGGATATATGTTCCTGGAGATCATAGAGAAAGCCATACATGTGCTAATACGATACCATAAGGTGAGTTAACGTAGAAAGGTTGGGCTTCAGCGTGGTTGGAACTGCCAGCAGTAGGGTACCGGACTTGGAGAAATCCCGGAGATTAAATGTGAAACATTACCGCTTGTCAGGGGAGAGAGTGAACTGACCGTGTCCGATGCCCATCCCGCCGAAGAGCCTTCCAAGGGCCTTCTCATCGAACACATCTCGGACCATTCCGTTTGCCTTACATTGGTACAGACGGCCCTTCGGACCGCAGGTGACGATGCCACATGCGTCCTGACCGCGATGCTGCAACAAAGAAAGACCCTCGCAAATCTCGGTAGCGACATCGATGGTGGGGTCGTGCGACAGTAGACCTAAGATGCCACACACTAAAATTGATCAGGTTTTGAAGGCGTAGCTGTGACGAGATGGGATTACTTAGCGAACGTGGTAGTAAGACAAGGAGAAAAACGTGTGGATGGATGATGTTTATTGCTCGGTTTTAAACCTGCCTACATCCTTTTCTCGTCACCGCTTGGTAGGCTGCTGGGAGGGAGTTATCGAGATATCACCCCACGTGTGATCCCGATAACAGCATAGAAAATTCAAGGGTTCCCTACTTGTTCCCTCTCGCTAAAGTTACATCGACAACGATCACAGCTGCGTCCGACATTGTCCGGTGCTGAGCAGTTGTTACACCCGGTCATACCCGTTGAAGCTCAACGTCCATCTTACTGCTCACACGGTTTCATAAGTAATACGCGGTTGAACGCAGCTTGTATTCTTCAATACTACGATAAGGATATATGTGTTATATGTAGCGAGGCAGTCTATCGTGGACCGTCGGGTAGTCGGTGTCCTGGCCCTCTAGGGTCAAATGCTGCAGGATAGCGAAGAGGTAAAAGAAGTGTTTGTGTTCTAGAGCGTGATGATGCGAAGATGAGCGGAAGGATGAGCTTCCGATGCCGGCCGAAATAATACAAAATCCAAAGGACTCAAAAAAAAAAGCAAAAAAAGATCAAAAGACAAGCTTCTTGGGTTGCTCCCAGGTGTAGTCTGGGTTGCCGAAATGCCCATAGGACGCGGTACGAAGGTAAACAGGCTTTTGGAGTTCAAGCTCGCGGACTGCAGGATGCATTATTGGAGCAGACCACGGGAACAGACGCGTGACTTACCCATGACACCTGGTCGGAGATCCCAGTTCTTGCGAATGATGGCAACAAGCTCGTCATTAGATTGCTTTCCAGTACCATACGTGTCGACGTATATAGACAACGGCTCAGCAACACCGATGGCATAGGAAAGCTGTACGAGCGCGCGGCGAGCGAGGCCAGCAGCAACGAGGGACTTGGCTAAGACGATCATCAGTAAACGGTTCGTTAGAACGAGAAGAACGCACCAATCCAGCGAGCCGTGTAAGCGGCGGAACGGTCAACCTTCGAAAAGTCTTTACCAGAGAAGGCACCTCCACCGTGAGCACCCCAACCACCATACGTGTCAACTATGATCTTGCGACCAGTCAAACCAGCGTCACCCTGAGGACCACCAATGACAAAGCGCCCCGAAGGTTGGATCTGATACTCTGATCAATACGAGGATGCCGTAAACATGGGCCGTTCATACATGGTAAATGGTGTTATTGTCAAGGAGGTTAGCAGGAATGACACCCTTGACAATTTTTTCGAGGATCTCCTTGCGAAGATCCGCTGTTGATATCTCCTCTGCATGTTGTGTCGAGATGACAATGGTGTCAACTCGTAGAGGAATCATGGCACCGCCTTCGTTCTTGTACTCGATGGTGACCTGGGTCTTGGAGTCGGGACGCAGCCAGGAAAGCAGTCCGGAACGACGGGCGGCCGCCATTGCTGCATTAAGCTTGTGGGCGAGCATGATCGTCAAAGGCATGAACTCTTCCGTCTCATCAGTAGCATAGCCAAACATGATGCCCTGGTCACCGGCACCGTGCTCCTCCAAAGAGCCATGGTCAAGACCTTGAGCAATATCAGGCGATTGCTGCTCGATTGCAACGAGAATGTTGCAGGTTTTATAGTCAAAGCCCTTGGACGAGTCGTCGTAACCAATTTGCCTGATAGTGTTGCGAATGATCTTCTGGTAGTCCAGCTGAGCCTTGGTGGTGATTTCACCAAAGACCATGATCATGCCAGTTTTTGAGGCAGTCTCGCAGGCGACTTTCGACCAGGGGTCTTGTTGGAGACAAGCATCGAGCTGGACAAAGGAATGAGAAAACGCGTCAAGGCGTGTAAGTGAGGCCCTCACGATAGCATCGGAGACCTGATCACAGATCTTGTCTGGGGAATTTCAGCATGACGTTTGCGCGGTTTGCAAAGGACCCACCAGGGTGGCCTTCACCAACGGACTCGGACGTGAAAAGGAAGTGCCCTGGAGCAAGAGCGGGGCGAGCATTACCGTTGGCAGGCATTGTGAGGGATGAAGGGAAAAGAAAACAAGAGTCGATCGTGTACAAAGCGTCTAATTAAAAAGAAATTGTACGCTTATCTAATCAACCCTGATCACGCCATTTTTGTCCAATTTGTTGCTAGCGTACACCCAATATACGATCCTGATATCACAACAATCCGACCCCGAGGGGATCTGTATTTTGTTCATGTTCCTGCTCAGACTTCCTCTCATCACCCAGCCGCGTGGGAGTGGGAGGGTCGGTCCCCACGGGGGCACTTGTGTTTCGTTCATGCGGCAAACGAACACTCCTTAAATCCGCAACGAGCGATCCTGAGTCCGCATCCCATGCGGGAGTCGACGGTCTCGGGGAGTGCGAACGCGCAGCACTCCACGGGTTGTCAGTCGGTAATGCTGAAAAAGACTTCTTCTGCGTCTTCCCACTGTCCCATGAGTTATACGATGATCCAGAAATAGTTGACAAGGATGGCCCTCCATCAGTGTGCTGCGGTTGCAGTTCAGATGTCTTTCCAGCGTTTTCCTCATCTCCATAGCCCCTCAGTGGAGCTCTCAGATCCTTCGAAACGCCGTCATATGCCTCTTGCACGGCTGAGAATGCAGCGGTGGCATTTGACGATAACTTTCCCCAGACGGATTTCACTCCGCTACCAGAGAAGAAGTCTGTGGGATTTGTGTTTCTCGCGCGACCCTGGGGTGGCGAATAGCTGCCTGATATGTTTGCCTGTGCCTGTGGCCATGAAGCCTTCATGCTTGTCGAACCTCCTACGCTTGTGAAACCATCGGCAACTTTCTGGGGAAGATCAGGTAGGGATGACCACAACCCCTGAAACGTGGAAGACAAGCCCTCGGTGGTAGCAGATCTGGATGGTGATAATGCAGGAGAAGGGGACGGTATGGGTGAGTGGGGGTCAAACGTAGATGGTGGAATTTCCCCACGTGAACTTGCGACGTCCTCTTCGAGAACCTCTACAGAGGTGGGGGCTTCAAGCTCGTCTTTGACCTGCAAGATAACAACTCTCCCATTCATTTCCTCGTCCGTGCGACCATAGAGTTCATGCCAAAAACGAACATCCTTGGGATTAGGAACTAAAACGCCCATATCTGTCTTGCCATCTCTACGCGTTGGATCGTCAAGGGATCTGTCGTACAAGATATTCTTGTGCTTGTCTATCTGTGGTGACGAATTTAAAAAGTCCCAGAGACTTGAGGTGCGTTCCGACGGGACCACTCCATCTTCTCCATATCTGCGTTCGCGCTCACAGTTATATAGAAACGTTCCGAACTGGCAGGAATATAGGTGATGGTGGATCGTACGTAAGAAAGTTTCGTTAAATTCGAATCGTTCGGGAAACTGCCTCAGCAGTTGGCGGACGCATTCGAGAAATTGATGGAAGGAGGGACTCGTCTCCTTGATATGATGCTGGGATACAAAACGGCTTTGAACTGAAGCCAGGAAAGCCTGGGCAGCATCGGCACCACCGCTTCCGTTTGCAGTGTCCGCCAGGGATGTGAAAAACTTTTCAGATGATAAATGGCCACACCGATCCAAGAATCGATGGCCGAAAGATATCCAATCCTTTTCGACAAGTACCTGGAAACCACGTATTGTGCGATAGTATGGGTCCAAACAGAGTTGAGCGAGAGCAGATAGCTGAGATGTCCGATCCCATCCATCGGAACAATGAATCAAAACGTGGGAGGAGTTGATGTGTATGTTTCGGACGATGAGAACCACAGCCTCCAGGATGTTAGACATGTGACGGAGCCAACCGGATCGACGTAGCGCTTGACGGTCTAGAATAGCGAGTTGTTGCGCTTCTCCAGGAAGGTTTCCGCTCACGCTGGCGGCCATGGTATCTGCTTCGCGAAGAGTATCCACCACTTTTCCTAACGATTCGCGCATCGCGTGTATATGGTCAATGCCAGAATAGGTCTTCTTTGCATCCTTGTAATATTCCATGTTTTCAGTGCCAGCGCCTCTTGCGGTGTTTGCAACGGCATTGGCTGTTGGGCGAGCATCTACGATTAGATTTGTAGCGGTCGCACCATAAACAGGGGCGCTAGATGATCGAGAGTCCGGGGAGTGATGAGTTTGGAAGATGGCCTCCACGAGTTTCTCGTCCTGGACGGAGCGATTCTGTTTAATTCCAACCATAGGTTGGCTTGAGCGAGTTATACTAGCCTGTGTGTGGCACGTGAGGAATTCTTCCTGATAAACGGAATACGGATAATTACGTAGTTTGCCCAGTGTAAATAAGTGAGCACAGGTAGTCTACATTTGCTCCTGTGTTTTGATGCATACTGAAGTGTAGAATCACTTATTCGTGTCGGGACAATCAAACGAGAGGGATAACTTGGGCAGAACTAGGAAAGAGTGAAGCATTGTTTTCAGTTGAACATGGGAGGACTTTACCTGGTAATCCTTGTTGATGTCGGTAAAACGCCAAGCCTTTGACCGGGTACCAACTCCCATCCGTCCAAATTCCTCTCGTGGAGAATATATCAGCCAACCTCCAACAGAGTCTAGCGGCGGATTTGGTGAATGAAAAAATGCGTAAAGCTGGTTGACAGAGTCTATTGGTGCATTAGTTAAACCAACCACCGCGGAACGAGTAAAACATACTGCAAACCGTCAACTCTTTGACGCTTTCAAACACGTCAAGGGCATCGCCGTCACTTGTAAAGGATAGGGAAAACGTTTCAAATGTCCGTGTATGAAAAGTGATCGGACTTTGCCCATGCAAGGTATGGGGAAGTTGCATAACGAGAGAAATCAACGGATATGGAACCTGGACTTGGAATTAACACGGAATTGAGCGGTGAAATGGGATAGGACTCACCCACATCTCCTGTTTATCCGGATCTTCGTAACGAAATATCAGGTGATGTGCTGTCAGATGCAGGGAGCCATATTGAACGCCTCCCGACTTGCCGCAAAGAACTTTTTCGACCTACAAGATAGTAAGTTCAAGTATTCGTGACTCTGATGCCTACACACTTGCCTTGGAGACGCGGATCGCGTCCATGCTGATGACTATGACTGTACAGGTGCACGGCTACCAATCTCACGTAGTAGGGTCGATGTTTGTCAATGTTTAGATCTTATCGAACTATGTAGTACTGTCACCCAAAGACCCACAGCTCGCTCAGCGCTTCCAATTTGCCCTGAGCCACATTCTCTGCATCTCCGTCCGAGGTCATTGGGAATGAGTTTTTAACAAGTTCCATCGCCAAAGCAGGTTCCTTTTTGATCTGGCGCTTTACCTCCGCGTCGATGAGCTGTTTGGGAGCACTCGGTAAAATGGTGGCAGTGAACTTTAATGAACTTTAAAAACCCACCGTTCCATACGTATGATCTAGGAAATCCTCCATAGAGTATCCTGGCTTTGTGAATGCCTCTTCGAATATTCGTGCCAATGTGGATACCGCAGAATCATAATGTTGTTTGTGCGAATAAAGTTCCCACAACGACGAATCGATTGCATGAGTAAGATTAGGATTATCTTCCTCAGGCAGGAAAGGGTCTGTGCAGTTGGCGAGATGTCGGACCATCAACTAACACTAATTACATGCTCACCGAGGAGAGGGCCGTCGTTCTCGTTCTGCGTCCGATGTATCATCCCCATGAGAGCAGGATGATGCTTGAGAAGGTTATAGGTCAATGGTATAATCATGATTATTGCAGCAGGTGGTGCAGCGAGAGACAGCTGAGACAGTCTCTTGGCATATGACGCCACTAGTGCTGCTGGCAAATGACTAAATACAAAATTAGCACAAACGGATACCCCAGCAGCAGCAGAAAACCGACGTTGAGCTCAGAAAAAGCTCGGTCAATCGGAAAAACCTGGCGCGGTGTTTCAAGTGAAGAATATCCCTATCCAGAAAAGCGTAGAGGCGGGTATAAAATGATGGATAATCTCTGGATGAAGGTTAGGTAAATATGAGAGACGAGAAGTAACCACTCCCAGGTTGTAATCCTTCATCAAAGTAAACAAGGCGTTAAGAGCCAAAAGGCCCACAGTGGCTCCTGGGGGGAAATGAACAAGTAGACGTCTCAACTTGTGATCTACCCACCAAAGTCAACGCATGCGCTTATCCAGTCCATCACCAAGATCGGCCGCGTTAGATGGGGAAGCACACCTCTATGCATGATGTTGAGTGCTCGTGTCATGTATGCGCGGTTAGCACTGGTCGAAATAGACGAAAGATGAGGTAGAAAGGTGAGCCATGTTCGCGTAAACACTGCGCGATGAGATTGCAAGGAGTGAAGGGATTGGTGGAAAGTCAATTGATGGGTCCTGCCTTGTACTCCCATGACTTTTCTCATTTGTTTGGCGTTTGGTTCCTCGTCGAAGAACCTTTTCCAGTCATCTTGTCCATCTTGGTCGTCCACATCACCAGACTCTTCTTCCTCTGCATCGATCTCATCCGCCTTGCTGTTCCTCAAATCGGGTGGTTTCTTCCCGAGTTCTTCTACCCACCACGTATCCAGTTCTGAGGGATCCGTTGGAAAGGTGTTCAGCCTCTCCATGATGGACAACAGATTTCCAGGTAGATTGCAATGATCAACAGCCGAGTGTTTTGAAAGAATGGAGCTATCAATAGGGCATCAGATATTAAAAAAAGGTTATGAATCACGAGCCTGAGTGCATACGTTGCTTCGCGGAGGAAACACCACCGAATATCATCATGGACAGCGAACCAGGTGTTCACGAAGTGTTCTCGTACGTCTGGGGCTATCTTTCCCGCAAGAGGTGCTCTCGATCCTTGACGAGCAGAAGGTGGACAGAGGAGAAGGGCTCGAGTAATATGCTTGAAATGCGAAAAATGGAATTGCGGCTGACCGTCAGGACTCGACTTGATTAGTGACGTCGAAAGATACTTCAGCAGCGAGAAAAGGATGTCCAGAGATGATTTCTGGGAAGAAGTTAAAGAAGAATGACCTAGAATATTATTTCCATACCCTCAGAGTGGCTTCTTCGTCCTGGAGTAATCCAAGGAGGAGGTGGACATAGGCATCAAGCCGTTCCCATAGCCACTTCCGTACGACCTTTGCGGCATCGCCTCCAGCGGGGACGAGTCTGTTGCTAGACACGATGGCGACAAACACGCGATACAAACTGTAAATCGCTTTGGACATGTCCCTTGCATCTGATGCATTTTGAGCGATATCCAAGAGATCCGAAAGAGGGTTCAAGGGTGCATTATGGGCTACGGCTGATGTGATCTGCAACTCAAGACTCTTGATAGCATCAATGCTCTCCTTTGTCTTTCGCTTCTTTGTGGGTGGAGGTAACGAGCTAGCAGGCATGGTGACCGTACTGAAGAGACGGGTATCCAACCATAACAGGCGAACCCCTGAGATACTTGAAACTTTAGAACAAACATTATTGTAGCTGTCCGCTAAGGAGTTGTGAACACTTCTGCAGTGTCATGTATGTGCCGAGGCCATCGTCTACAAGGTGTGCAATACGTTGGAGCGTGGGTTCAAAGTTCAGGTAGCAAGCGAGTGTCTGTGCCTTTAGCTCAGTCATGCTCTTCCACGGCCACAAAACCATTGGGCGACGCGCCGTCCTCGGCAGCAACACCAAGCCATGGAGTATGCGCACGTTCCACTCGTCACGGCGGTGTTTCGAGCAATATTTGAATGCCAACCAAAAGGTACGAGTGCTCGGGCCACAAAAAGGTAGCATCATGACCGTCCGCTAGACCTTTGACGATGTTGCATTGAATACGTATGCACGCGACAAGATTGTGCTGGTGGATTTCTACGCCGAGTGGGTGGCTATATGCGCCCGTACTTATGATCAGGTTTGACAATGGCGTTTAGCTGGTGTGGGCCATGCAAGATGATCTCGCCAATATTGGAGAGACTGACAACTGACTGCAATGTCAAGACTGGGAGCGGATGCTCTCTCGACTTGGTCACGGTGGACACCGACAAGGAGATTGAGCTCGCTCGCAAGTATCAAGCAAGTGTTGCCTTCTTACTGCTACGACTGAGGATTGAATGTGCCTCTAGATACGTTCACTACCGACGGTGATGGCCTTCAAAGACGGAAAGCGTGTTCAACAGTTTATTGGTGCGCTCAGCGAGGGAGACATCAGGAAGTTCCTGCAACGACTATAGAGGGACCAATTTATTCTGAAAACGGGGCGCTTCGGTATCGCAAACGTTGGAAATCTAACCTATCGATGACACAGCACGGAGAGACGAATATCCGAAATTGCAGTGGTGTAATGCAGGGCGACGGTACGCCATGAGAGCAAACGTATGAGGAACATGCACGCTGGTGAAAACTCATTGTATGCTACAGCAATTGGGGCCACGCGAGCCTGGAGGTGCATAAGGGTCCTCAGCCTTTTGGATTGGCCCCCACACGGATGGAACCTGGAATTCGGGCGTGAACGAGTGATAAGGCAAGAGGAGAGAAAACACCGACGAGATGGTCTTTGGTGGTCTTACAATGTCTGATCAAGCTGTTGGAGAGGCAGATGAGAATGATGTGGGTGAAGATGGATGCTATACGCACCTTGCGCTTGCCTCACTTACGCGGATACGAGGTCTTGCCAAGTCTTCACGCAGGCGCTGATTATGCTCCAGAAGACGACGATACCGCAGCTCTGACATGGACTGCCTGCCACCTCGGCTGCTCATGTTGGCTCGAGGGGGAACGTGGAACGGAACGACCGTGAACTGTACGTGAGAGAGCGAGGGAGGAACAGTAGAGCGTCAGAGCGACACGGGAAAACGGTATGCGGAGCAAAGGAAGGTCGCTGGAGCAAAACAAGCTGGCACTGCAATGGCTAATGTGGTCGCCCGGCTGACTTTCAGTGATGAACGTTTTCACACGTCGATTATACATACGGTACTAATGTATTTAAGGCTAGCGACTAGTCTAGTCTAATCATAATATCCGTTCAGTATTCTTCCAGAATGCCCCGAAGGAGGTTCTCCTTGGCTTTCGCATGATCCTCGGCACCGAGGTGCTTCGCCCTCTTGTCGAGACTACCAATCAGTCGCTCCACGTCAACCGGCATTTGGTCGGTGCAACGGCGAAGGCGCTGGACTGCACGCGCTGTTGGTCAGATGAAGGAAACAGATGGACGACAGTCACGGTGTACCGTGCTCGTGCATGCTCGTCTTGAATGTCTGAAAAAGGACATCGCTTTGGCGGATGAGGTCGTCGAGCACGGAGGTTAGCGCGTCCAGGGAATGCTGTCGCGGGGACCATGGTTCAAGGAGATGAGCAAGGCATGCGACAGACACACCCTTGCATCGTCGTAGACATCCTGCGCAGAGTTCCAATCACGGTGAGCAGCGCTGTCGTGACGTTGGTTAGCGTCGTTGAGGGTGACGAGGCCCTGGGAGCGCTTGGGGAAAATATCGTTCTGAATGGTATCGTGGAGTTGCTTGGTGTGCTGTAGGACAGGCACGAGTGCTTCCTTGACGTGGTGGTGATGGCTGGCGAATGCAGGTCCGAGACGGTCGACGATGGCGGTCCCGTCAACAGAAACATGGTCATCGCCACTGCTGTCTGTCAGCCAAACGCAGATATTGGTAAGAGAGGGCGCTACTCGTCGAGAAAGGCGGCCCAGGAGGCATGCTCGTCCCAGGTGAGGTCGTCGTCGTCGGACATTGTGGTCGTTTGGTGGTGACAGGACAGGGGGGGATTTAAACTCCGACATGAATATTCCCAAGGTACCAAGGTTACTTGCTCGTCGACCTCGACCTCTTCCTCGTCGTTCTCTTATTCTTTCTGCGCACGCACACGATGAACGCTCGCCCTCATAAACAGTCCATGTCCGAACTCAAGCTGCGTCGTCTCACGGAGCACAACCAGCGTCTCCGTGAGGATCTTGCGCGACCGCGCCTGAGAGTCAGTGAAGCCAGCGCAAGGCACGTCCGTGTTCCTCCGTTTCCGCCCTTTATGCTCACACCGGCCCGCACAGCCTGATACGCTACTGCAAAACGACCAAAGACCACCTGGTGCGTCGTGCGCCCAATCTCTCTTCTGCTCTTTTTCTCATCGCTTCCCAAGGTGCCGTCCGTCTGGGGGCCTGTCGGGAAAGGCGAGGATCCGTATGCACCACCACAAACGGGTTGCAATTGCGTTGTGATGTGATGCGTAGTTGTCCTATACCCTCGCCGTTCTGCCATACCCCCACTCTACAGTCCGGGGTTGCACCCTTCCCCAGACGCACGCTGTGTTTCATCTCTGAACATCTATACAACCAAACTCGCACGTTCGTTATCACCCTATAATACACACATCATCTCATCTACCTCGACCTCCAAAATACTGGACGATGTTTTGGTTTGCTGCATGTACTCCAGCTCCCATACACTGTCTTTTTCTTTTCTTTTCTTTTCCTTTCTTTTCTTTGTTTTCTTCCTTTTTTTTAAAAGCCGGTTACTCCCTTTTGTTTGATTGACTCTTGCCCATTCTTGGTTTAGGTATTCTTGCTTGCATACGCTACTTTTATTTGTCTTTATCGTCGACGGCCAAGTTTGTGCGCATCTATGCAAATGTACATGTCTGGAAACAACCACATCACCGGCATCGGCACTTGTAGGTCTTTGTTCGCCTGGTTATTAAATGAGGTAATGCTACCAGTCCGCCTTGTCTGCCGTCTCCATCATGATATCCGACCTTCGACTGCAGATACGCGACGCCGTTCGTCCCGTTGCTGTAAAGTGCGGTCTGAATGTCCTCGCTGACTTTGCGGACGTCGTCGTCATCGCATGGCTCTTCTTTACCGCCCTTCAACTCAGTCTTTCTCCTACTCTCAGCAAAGCCATCTTTCCAGTGTCGTATGGCAAGGCGGACAGGAGGACACGTCGAAATTGGTTCCCCTTCCGCACGCGACTATATTCTGACTTACTGACCTCTCTCCAGGGATATGCATATAGTTTCTTTCACTCATGCCTCTGTTGCCGTCGTGCTTGCTTCTCGGTGCCTGCAGACCAACAGTCTAAACGGCGACCGCGCCTTCGGGACTCATCCAGATGCCAATTTTTTGTTGGCCATTGCCATCGGGTGAGTGTCCTCATAGCGTATCTCGCTCATCTGACGGCGGAGCCACATCAGGTACTTCATCTGGGACGCTGTCGAGTCTATCGTTCACTTTTCCGAAGTTGGATTCGTGTTTCACGGCACGTCACCTTAGGCTGTCCTCAGTCCTGCCATACGCTGACGTGTTTCCTAGGTGCAACGTGTCTTGCTATTTTCGTGCTGACGACTGCAAGTAATCCTCTCCGTTGCGCGTCTGTCGTCTCTAACAATTACCACAGCGGCCATTTGTACAGTACTATGGCATCCGGTTCTTGCTCTGGGAGGCGTGCGTGGTCTCTTGTGCGACATGTTGATCCACTAATGACACTGCAGGAGCACGATCTTTCTCAACATAAATTGGTACGTGTTCATGTTCGACTTGTGTGCACGGTGATGCGATGCGAAGAGTAGGTTTCTGGACAAGATGGGAAAAACAGGATCGCGACTGCAACTTCTGAATGGGATTGTCCTGTTGATCACCTTTTTTTGCGTTCGATTAATTTGGGGCGCAAAGTTGGTAAGGCTCTTGGTCTGAGCAAGCGATGAAACACTAATGCGGGCGTAGTCATATGACTTTTTCGTTACACTGAACGAGGTTTACACCCAGCTTCCGCTCGTTTACATATTGGTCTACGGAACGGGCAACTTGATGCTGCAGGGCCTCAACTGGGTTTGGTGAGTGCTTCAAGACGAGTTGGACAAGGGAGATGAACAAGCATGCATCGCACAGGTTTTTAAAAATTGTGGGTGCGATTCGGCAGCGATTCACAAACAAGTCGAATGGACGTCTTGTGAACGGCAATGGAACCGGCAAGCGTCTGGATTGAGGAACGTGGACGGATACAAAGAATACTGATTTATGGATGCCATTGTATTCTTGCACGTATACCGGAATATATAGAGTGTGCTAGGGAGCAAGACAAAAGGCAGCCTGGACGCGTGCCCTAACGGTGCGTTCCCATGCGACCAGGTTGGGACGGCGAGCGACCTGAATGCGGGTCGACTCATTACTGTGAAGGAGAGTGTAGAGGTAAGCAAAGAGGAGCGCGTCTAGTGCGGTGGGGTTCCTAGCAGGGGTGTGAGAGGGAAGGAGTGAAAGGGGAACGCGACCTACTCTGATCCGAGAAGCCACTTGTCGGTAGCAAGACGGTCTGAGAGGGCGGCGATGGCTTCGGCATACCGTGCGTGCACGGCAGAAGGGTCGACATGGGCACCAAAGGGAGGAAGGGGGGAGCTCAGGCCAGTGGAAGGGGGCGGAGGAGGGCTGAGGACGGAGTCTAGATCGCGGGTCTTTCTCGAGTTGGAATGGAAGAGCGTGGTCCAGGGATGTGTGGCCGGGTTAGAGAGGGACTGGGGATGGATGAGAAGGCTGGAGGTGTTCGCTCGGGAAGACGTACCAAGGCAGCGTGCACGACGCCTTCAAGGAGGGCGATCCAGGCGTGGCTCTCGTCTTTGGCGTGCTGGCCCCTGTAACCCTCGAGGGGGTCGGGCTGCTGTTGAAGACGGGTATCAGCCCAGTCGGGGATGCTACGCGGGGGAAGGAGACGAAGAGGGCGGTCCGGGATAATGAGAAAGGGAAGACGGGCGTCGGGGGCGCCTTCGGGGGAGATGTCCCAGCGGAGCGGGAAGTTGTGTATGCCACGTAGGGCGAGATACGCCTGCCACTTGAGAGACTCGACGTCGGTGCTGAGCAGGACGGCGAGGTCGCGCGGCGGTGCGATGGCAAGGGTTGTGAGCGGTTCTTTGTCGGCGTCAGGGACGGTGTTGAGCGTGCAGAGGGGGAACCGGGCCAGGAAGGGTATCGGACTGACCGCGACCATCATCATGTTCAGGTTCAAGCCGCACTGGGACACGGCGAGCATCGCGGACACGACGACCGCGCACGACACGTTCGCCGTGCTGCCCCGGATACCCATCGACGACGACGACGGTGACGGCGAGTGGTCGAGCACGACGCAGGGCTTCAATGGCGTCTCCAACGTGCTCAACAACCCGCACAGGCGTCATGCACCCCCAAAGGCCCATTCACAGCTCCCCGCCGTGCCCTCCGCCGACCTCCCCCGCGTGAGGCGCAAGGACTTTGATTCCTACCTCCGCACGATCGCGCCAGAGTGGGACCGCTTCGTGCTCGCCGCCTCACCCGTCCTCGACGACCCCCCACCCCGTCTCTCCAAGCTCCTCACCCCGCTTGACTCCGTGCCCCCCGTCTTCTTTCACCCGAACTTCGACCTCGCCGATCCCGCTACCTTTGACGCTGTCACAGAGCGCGTCCATGCTGATCACCATGCTTCCGACCCCTCTTCCCTCTCGCACGCGCTCCCCCTCCTCGAAAAGCTCTCCCACCACGCAGACACCGTCGAACAGCATCTTGTCCGCGAAATTTCCCTCCGCTCCACCTCTTTCTTTGCCGCACTCTCCAACCTTCAGGATCTCCAAACCGAATCCGAACAATGTCTCCTTCGCATCGCCAACCTACGCTCCCTCCTCAACGATCTCAACACCAACTCCGCAGTTCGCGGTCTCCATATCGTCCGCAAGGAAGCCAGGCGCCTCAATCTCGCCCTTCTCACCGACACCGTCCGCGAGCTCGCCGCACTCGTCGACATGTCCTCCGTCGCCAGGAGCTTGGTCACTGCAGATCAGTGGAGCGAAGCTCTCGCCGTCATCTCGTCCATCGAATCTCTCCTCCCCACCCCTCCCCACAAGCTCCGTTCGGATCACCCTTCTCCTCCACTCACTACTCCAGAATCCGCACTGCCCACCACCAAACGTTCCCTTCTCATCTCACTACCCCTTTCCTCGCTCTCCGCCTTTTTTTCCCTCCCCTCTCACTTGCACGCCCTCAAAACGGAGATCACCCACTCCCTCACAACGGACCTCGTCACCGCACTCAAACTCGACTTGCTCGATCGCCTCTACGCCCACTCCGATCCCCTTCGCTCCGTCACCGACCCCAATCTTTCTTTCATAGATCGTTTGCGTCCCTCAATTCAGGGTCTTGTTCGTACGAACGGCATCCGTGACGCCATTGTCTCTTGGCGACACGTCGTCATGTCCGAGGTCAGGGGCGTATTGAAACACGTTCGTCCCATCTCGTTGTCTTCCGCCGACGTCAGACTTAACTTCGCCCTCCAGTACTTGCCATCGTTTGATCCAGACGAAGGTGAAAAGAGCTCCAAAGCCGTAACGAGGCATGTGGCATGCTTGGTTCCCGTCCCCGTTCTCACATAATGCCCCCAGCCTCTTGCGTTCAATGACCCAGCCCGACTTCTTCTCTATCGTCTCTCGTCTCTACAAGAGTCTCTTCAGTGGCATCGAGGTGCTCCAAGTCCAAAATGGTATTCTGATAGACATGTTGGAGAATCACATGTGCGTGCCCACCATTGCTTTCTTGCGCAGCGTATCGACTGTTTGACCCGTTCTAGCTCCACGTCCTCCTCGACGGACCTCACGTCTCTACGGGAAGAACTGTCAGATATTCTTTCCTCGGCAGCAGACCTCTCAAACAAGTTGGTAGCCACGGTTATCAGTTACCGTTCAGAGCAGCTCGCCCAGCTGGATCTGCCGAGCTTCCTCGTATTCTTCAACCAGTCATGGGACTTCGTCATTAGATGCGAAGTCATCTGTCGACGCATGATCATGGGTCTCAGAGGTACAATACTCGGTCAGGTAGGTTGACACCTTCGCCGTATCGGAGCTGTCTGAACGTCGCTCGTTTAGGCTAAATTATTTCTACAAAATTTTCACCAGTCAAGAGTCAATCAATCAGCCAAGCTTGTGGAGGATGAGCAGTGGTCTCAGATGGATGTCCCACATGCAGTCCAGCATGCCGCTGACGTGTTGGTCGATTCCGCCGTTCAGGATTCCCCTGACCTCATCATAGGCGGTAATTCACTAACCATGTCCCCATCCAATGGAAAAACCGTCTCCTCTCCTGGCAAACAGAATTGTTCGGCAGCTTCAACAACCAAATACATTCACATCGAAGAAAGACCCTATTTCTGTGTCTCTGCCACAGGCGCTATTCTTGGTCTCCTGGTGGAATACCTGAAGCTCGTAGTCAACCTTCCGATGTTGAACACGGATACAATGAGCCGAATCATCGAGTTTCTCAAGGCATTTAATTCGAGGACTTGCCAAGTAGTCTTGGGCGCGGGTGCCATGCGCTCCGCCGGTCTGAAGAACATCACGGCAAAGCACCTTGGTTGGTCTATTCCTTATTGTCTTGCAGGCTTGCAGGTTTATCACCGGTCTAGCTCTCGCCTCCCAGTCACTCTCCATTATGGTGGCGCTCATTCCCTATGTACGGGAAACCTTTCGGCGCCATCTTAGTCCGAATCAGGCTGTCATGCTTGTCGAATTCGATAAGCTCAAGCGGGTGCGTTCGGGTTCTCGTGGGTTTTAGGGGTTTCGGACTAACCGCGCAGTGAAAGGACTTTCAAGAACACCAGAACGAGATCCATTCCAAATTGGTTGCTATTATGGGTGACAGGATCAGTGCTCATGTCAAGTCCTTGCAGGTCAGGCATACGTCTGCGACTACAAACTATCAGCGGCTGATTACTTAATGGCAGACTGTCAGTTGGGAGGTCCCGAAGCAAGGGGATGGTGTCAACGAATACATGGAACTTTTGGTGAAGGAAACTGTCACACTGCACAAAGTTCTTTCGCGGTACTTGTCCGCACCAATCGTGGAGGTTCGTTCGTGAAATAGACTGATGTTGTGACCGTTGCTGACCGGGTATCTTGTAGTATGTGATGTCACAAGTGTTTGCCGCCATCAATCACCGCCTTTCCGAAGAGTACGGTCAGATCGAGTTGCAGAGCCAGGAGGCAAAAGACAGGCATGTGGCATGCGCCGAACGTACCACGTCTGACTAATCGGACTAACAGGATGCTAGCAGACGCTCAATTTCTGCACCAGAAGTTTACGGGACTCAAGAATGTATCCGCCCCAACGAGTATGCTAGAGACCATCGTGAGCGAGAAATCGGTGCCTCGCAGGACGACGGTCGTCAACTCGCGGATGAGTGTCAGTGCGAACGAGCGACTGAGAGGACTGTTATCGAGGAGAGATAGTACCAAGCCGGACAAGCCATTACCGTCTCCTTCACAACCCCCATCGTCGCCGGGGGTAATATGGCCGCCAACCGCATCTTCTAATGGTGCCGCCGTGAATGAGTTTGTGGAAGATTCAGATCGGGTTGTTCCGCCTCCTCGCAGTAGTTCCCGCAACTCTTTCGTGGTTTTCGCGAAAGCGGATGCAACCACGACTACGGATAACGATGGCGGACAGGGCAGTACGTTGCAAACTGGGGAACAGGTGCCCGAAGGGTCGCATCCAAACTCGTCGACGACCACGTTGCCTTGTGATGGCAATGATGACGCTGGGCGTGCTGCATTGCCGAGCTCGGATGATTAGAGAGCATTCCTCAGATGATCTACGGTGTAGAAAACACGCTCTTGTCACGCCAGGTTTCGCCACTAGATCTGAACTTGATAAATGGCTCATGGCTCGTGAGACTGGCGCACCCGGTCGGTGCGACATGTCGCCAGCATCTCGCCATCGCCCCTCGTCGTGACATGGCAACGTAAGAAGAGACCACCCAAGGGGAGGTGAGAATTCGGAACGTGCGTACACAGCACCCGCCAGCACGTTTGAAGAGGAGATTATATTATATTATATTATATTATTATTTACATAATTAGCTATTACTTTCTGTCACATGTGACATGAAATCGGTCTTGTCCGCTTTGAGTCATTTTTTCCTCAGAGTTCTAATTTACGCCAATTTGTGAAATTTCAATATTTCCTCCTGTGCTCTCCATATTTATTTAAGCCCGAGTGACAGTGCTGCGTCCCTTCTTTCAACGTCTCATTACTACGTCTTGTTCGTCATACACGACGTTCTCCCGTCCGCCCCAATTGCTGCCTATATCACTTCTGTCGTCCCCATGTTCGAGGAGATCTGTCTCACTTGCTCGAGACAGCTCCCCGACGACAGGTGGGTACTCGCACCGAGTACCTCGTCATGTCTCTGACGTGTAGAGTAGTCGTGCCTACTGTAGTGATGACTGCGAGGCCCTCGACGTTCACAACTCCCCTTCCATCTCCTCCGCCAGCAGCGCTCTCTCGTCTCCCCACATCGACCATGCTCTCGGTGGCGACGTACCTGCCCTAATGCCTTCTGCTCTCGGAAATGCCCTCAGCAACTTCCGGAAACGCGACAGATACTCCACTTCGTCTTCCTCGTCTTCCGTGTCTTGGTCCGTCTTTACCGACCTCGATGAAGACGAACCCGTCGTCGGAATCGACGATGACTCCGGTTATGAGGCCGACAGCGTGGACGGCACCATCGACCCTTGCCTCCGTTCCCTTCACCCCCATCATTCCGCAAAACCAGCAAATTTAATGTACACTCGTCGTCCATCCGCGACCAACCATCATTCTACAATCCCCCTTTTGCATCATCGTACTTGCTCCAGTTCCTCTTTGGGTCATATCGTCTCACCCCCAGAAGACGAGCTCGAATTCGTTCAAGACACTTCTCATCACAACCGTCGTGAGCTACTCGCTTTTGTTCGGGAGCCAGAGAAGAACAAGTCTACCGTCACATCGAAAACCAAAAAGAGTCGCAACCGTGCGAGTTTGCCAGCGTACTTTTCGCTTCTGCAGATAAGCTCTCCCCAGCGATCCATGGTCCTTCCTTCTTCGGGCAATATCGTTAGCCATAACCCGCGGCCATCCCCTCCTACCCCAAAATTGGCTTCATTGCTATCTGCGTCCGGTTTGCGCTCCACACTGGAATCAACGCCGCGCGGTCGACGCCGCGACCCAGAACCATCGCAATCTGCCGACTCTCGTTCTCATTCACGTTCGCAAGCCCGTCAGAGCATAATTGCACCAGCCTCACGCGGCTGTCGCGATGGTCAAGGCAGTGTGGAACGAGTGCTTGATTGGTCCTGTGCACCCTTGCCCAGGGGTCGCCCGACTGCCCGACGAAACAGTTCCCCTCTCCCGAAGATGGTGCTGAGTGCGCAGGAGTTTGAAGACCCCGCGTTGGTTGCCCCTGTCACCAACAGCGAAAGGCGTGGACGTTACCGCACACACGAACTCGAGGGTCGAGGTTCTTCCCGAGATGCGCCCGGCTATGGAAACGGGCGCAGTGGCCTGAGGGAACGCGAGCGCACTGCCGGTCGCTGGTAGTTCTAGCGCAAGGGTCCTCTGCTACGCGATGATCCATTCTCGATTCTATTTCAAATCTTGGCAACAGCACTCAAAATCGTCGACACTTTGGAATCAAAAACGAATCGCAGGCTGCGCCTATGTACCCCATTTACTCGTTTTCAACACTGCATCTCCATCAAAAATTCCAACAATTACTCGCTACTCGACTTCTATTCCGTTCTTCGTACTATATCTATATCTCAAAGAACCCACGTATTGACACAAGAAAACTTACGGAACATACCAACATCGGCGCCTTTGCCGTTTACAACGCATTTGTTATCTATGCCGCCGCACACAAAAACGATACAATTCGATCGCATTCAATGAGCATTTTCATGAAGCATAGTTGGCTTTTTATGTCGTTACAGACGAGCTTTTATTGTTTTCTTTTCTTTTTGTTTTTTTGTTTTTTTTCGTTGGAAGGGATAGGATGATAATGTATGTCATACTTGAAGCAATTCAAGTCATTAGCACGTTGTGATGCACGGTGTGTGAACGTGTCAAGAAAAGAAAAACGGCACTGCCCGTTCTCTGCCGATGTGTTGACCCCCCCCTCGTGAGTGAAATGGAAGGGGGGGTCACTTTCCATTCTTAATTAATGGTGAGCAGGCCTCACAGCCCAACAGCAAGACCAAGTGTCATTCGCTCTCTTTCACTGACCGTCATTGTCGAGGAGGGTTAAGTATTGCAGATCTACCATAGCGACGTTGCAGGCGAGGCGCTGCATGCCAACCCATACAACCCAACACCCAACTAGTCATCATTGATCCAATCACCCGACTGGAACTTCCTCAGGACGCTTGTCCTACACGCCAGGTTCCCTCTTCAAGGCTGGAATCCACTACGGCACCATCTCCCGCTTCTTCTAACTCAAGACAACCCCTTCTTCACATACAGCCACTCACTTCCACTTCCTTGGTCCCTTCTACACGTCCTCGCACTCTTGTAGAGGACGCTGACGGTGACGCCACTCCTGCTGCTCTGTCTGGTGTGTATCTCCTTCTTTTTGACCGGCAATAGCTCCTATGTTCTCCTCCATTCGTAGATTCAGCAAGGGCCCACAAGAGACAACGAATAACCAACTCCTCCAGCTCCTCTTCCCTCTCCACCTTCGACCGCTCTCTTTACGCACAAGATAACATGTACATTCCTCGCTCAGACAAAGTGTCAACTTCATCAGCATCTATCAATTCGATCCCAGAGGCCGGCCCGTCCTCTATCACGTTGGATAAAGCGAATCGCTCGAATGGCATCACCAGCATCAACGGGCTCAAGCCCAATGGATCCTCATCGTTGAATAATGGCGTTGCCAAGCATTCCTCTTCTGTGGCACGCGTGTCCCTGCCAGGCACCACGTTGTATGACGACCCTTATGTCGATAGGGAAGAATTCGTCAGATTGGTTATACAGAGTCTACGAGACGTAGGCTACATGTAAGCCGACTTTTTGTTGCCTCAGCCTTGATACCAACGTGAATGCTTTAGTGAATCTGCTGCCACACTCGAAGCAGAGTCAGGCTATTCCCTGGAGGCACCCGAGGTCACTGAATTTCGCCAGTATATTCTCAACGCAGACTGGGCGAATGCGGAATCGTTACTCTCGCATCTCGCTGCGGCGGATGAGGATGCGATCTGGGTGCGATCGACACGCGTTCATCATTCATCATGATAACTCTGACATATCTTTTCTAAGGAGGCTCATTTTCTGATTGGGAGGCAAAAGTATCTCGAACTCCTGGAGGCCCGAAGAACAACAGCTGCATTACAGGTGTTGCGTAACGAATTGGCGCCTCTGAGCACAAATCCAGAGCAACTACATGCACTATCGAGGTATGACTAAAATCCTGATATGAAGATTTTACATGCTCATCATGTCTATGAAAAGTTTGATCATGTGCTCGGACGCTGAGGATTTACGGCGGCGGGCTTCGTGGGACGGCGCATCTGGGACCTCCCGACGAACACTACTATCTGAATTGCAACGTAAGCCTCCATGACTCATTTTTGCTGTGATATCAATGCAGTGTTCGTGACAGACTTTATACCCTCCACCACCATGATCCCTTCCCGGCGACTGGCATCTCTGTTGACACAATCAAGGTATTATCAAAGAGAGCATTGCCTATATCACAATACACCGATGGATGCTACCTCCTTTTCCTTGTTCTCTGACCACCATTGCGAAAGAGAGGATTTTCCTTGCGTAACAACTACTGTTCTCGATGTACACACCGACGAAGTGTGGAATATAGCCTGGAGTCATGATGGCTTACACTTGGCCAGCGCAAGCAAAGACAAGACAGCCATAATTTGGCGGATCGGGGCAAGTTTTCGGCGTCCCAGGTTGTCCATTACTGACACCACATTCACAGTCAGAAACTGAACCTTCCTCTCGCGAATGTGTGGTAGAGTTTACACTCCGAGAACACCCCTTCCCTGTCGGTGCATTAGCATGGTCTCTCGACGATTCGGTTCTGGCTACCTCCGCGGACCAATTGATACTGCTCTGGGATGTCAAGGTAATGATATTCTTGCTTCTCATAAAAAAACAACTGTGCCAATTCCTGCTAGACTGGAAAGTGTATACACACTCTTGATTCACACTCGGAGACCGTATCGGCGCTTGTTTGGTTACCAGACGGCTCGGGTTTCATGTCCGCAAGTTTGGACCGAAAGATATTTTCATGGGTACGTAAGGCTTCCCGGAGCATGCCTGGATATATCTCATCCCTCTCCCAGGATATGGCTGGAAAGCTTCGTGAAGATTGGTCTAGTGTACCGATTCGCGTCACCGATATGGCTGTCACGCCAGACATGACACGACTTGTCACGGTTGGGATGGATTATATTGCAATACCGTCTACATCGGTGGATGCTGGTCGAGGCGTTAGTCGTGAGCCAACTCCACCCCTGCCGAGCAATGGGAACGGTGCCGCAACGAATGGAGGCCGACAGTCGGAAAATCGGATGATTATATATGACCTGGAGAGCAAAGCCATTGAGTTGTAAGCGTCACGCCTTTGTTGTTTTCAGCTGACGGAGAAGGAGGGGGTGTTTAGGTCACTTCCTACGGACGGTGAGCTCACAAGCGTGAAAATATCTGAAGACTCCCGATTTGCACTGATTAACCATGCGCCAGACGTAGGCATCGTTCAACAATGTATCGCAGACTACTGATAACATACGTGTGATAGGAGGTGCATCTATGGGATTTGAACGAGGGTCGGCTTGCACGCAAGTTTACGGGACAGCATCAGGGTCATCATGTGATTCGGAGTTGCTTTGGAGGTATCGATGGCAATTTTGTGGTCAGCGGAAGTGAAGGTCAGTGTTGGCATTCCTACCTCTGATCCTTTGCATCATCCCGTTCTCCCAGACCGCAACGTTTATGTATGGCACCGGGATTCCGGTGTACTCCTTGAGATCCTGTCAGGTCACGGAGTGGGAAGCGTCAACTCAGTCGCATGGAACCCGCGGAACGAGCGGATGTTTGCGTCTTGTTCGGATGACTTCACGGTCCGGATATGGGAGCCATTACCTCAGCACGCTTCTAGTGGACTGTCGTCGTCCAGTGATGTGGGAAGAAACGGGAAAGGCAAGGGTAAAGTCCGGTCATAGGGACGTCTCGGTGTGGATATCACAAATCGTGCTAATCACCCTTCATTTTTGCATGGATAATCGGCGTAAGCTAACATTCAATTCATCACACTTGTTTAAGCCGGCTTAGTTTCGCGCATTGATCGAACATTTCGTTCGCGATCTCTTTAATTCAACCAATGCCACCACATGTTATGCATCGTATAGATATAGGTATAATAGCAGAGGAAATCAACAGCACGTGACCTCGACGCGCCCTACCTCCCACCACGATGAGACTCTCTACATGGCTTTTACTGACATCCGCTCTAGCGCGCGAATCCGCTTGGAACGGTAAAACACCACCCGGTTCAGACAAACCCAAGGTTTTTTTGCCGTATTACGTCCCTCCTGGTGCCAGAAGTCATGATTCGTCGTCCCCGCTGATTCAATATCGGGGTCGCTGGAGGGTGTCGTTTTCCACCTCGTACATTCGAGGCACGTCCCGTTGGACCGACGAACCTGGCGCGCGGGTATCTCTTTCTTTTGTCGGAACGGGCATCGAGTGGTTCGGATCTCAAGACAGAATGCACGGTATTGCTACTGTCTGGATAGATGGCCAAAAAGTCAGTAGCATCGATGCCTGGAGCCATATTCCATACACCCAGCAGCGTTTATTCTGGAAATATGACCTTCCCTATGGCCGACACCTCATAGAGATCGAGCACACTGGCAGGGGAGCAGAAGGCGTAGCCAGTCCAATCACCGATATGGACGCTATGATCGTAACGCAAGGTCGAGATTATGGTAACCTCCTTCCTGGGCCAAATGTACAGGACCCCCACGCTCATGACCCCAATGGGAATCAATGGTCTTTGATGCAACGTGGTTCCACCGGCGTTTCTGCCATGCAATTGGTTGTCATATCCCCCAGTCACGCCCTCATTATCGACAAGGTAGAGCATAATCCAATCACGATCGATGGCCATCCGGCCTGGGGAGCGTTGTATAACCTTGATACGGAAGCCGTCTTACCTCTCAGGATGCAATCAAACTCGTTCTGCGCTGGCGGCACCTTTCTAAGCAATGGAACGCTAGTCAGTGTTGGAGGGAACCCCGTCATTGAAAGCTTCACTTCGCCAGCAGACTTTGGTCATCTGGATGGCCTGCAAGCCGTTCGCCTCTTCCATCCTTGCCTCTCCGCCGATGTTTCCCAGTGTCACATGTACGAGGATCATGCCCGCGTCCGAATGGCGAGTCCGAGATGGTACAACACTGTCCTCAGGTTATCTGATGGTAGTGCAATGATCATTGGAGGATCAAAGAAGGGTGGTTGGATCAATAATGCGACAGTCAACAATCCAACCGTGGAATACTGGCCGCCGAAGTCCATTCATGGTTCGGGCGGATTACCAATCCACTTGCCATTCCTTGTCGACACGTTGAATGCTAACCTGTTTCCGATCGCCTTCCTCCTCCCCGATGGCAAGATATTCATGGCTGCCAATCAGGACGCGATGGTCTATGACTGGAAAGCCAACAGGGAGCAGAGACTTCCGAAAATACCCAACGGTGTTCGTGTCACGTATCCAATGGCAGGGGTCGGGCTTCTTCTCCCACTGTCTCCCGACAGTATTCCAGAAATCCTGATTTGTGGCGGCTCCACCATCGATGACACTACCCCGGGCTACGAAATATCATCACAAGATCCCGCATCCAACCAGTGCTCGAGGATTACACTTACCGAAGCCGGAATTGCTGCCGGATGGGAGATAGAGTCCCTCCCTGAACCAAGGCACATGCTCGACGCAATCTTGCTCCCAACCGGACAAGTCTTTATTGTCAATGGCGCCAAATCAGGCATCTCTGGCTATGGCAATGTCAAAGGCCAGATTGGAGAGTCAAATGCGGACAACCCAAATCTCACACCAGTTTTGTATACACCCGATGCGCCCCCTGGCAAACGATTTTCCGCCATGGGTATGAAATCAAGTTTGATACCTCGAATGTATCACTCGGTGGCAACACTGACACCTGCTGGCGATATCTTGGTCGCGGGAAGTAATCCTAATTTAGACAGGAATGAAGAAAAATATGGAACAGAATACAGGGTGGAACGATTCCGGCCGCCTTACACGAAGGCGGAGCGACCAGCCATCAATCGGCTCTCCAACAGCATCCACTATGCACAGTCATTTGAGATGGTCGCTCATGTACCTTTCGGGAAAAGCGCCATGGAACCCATCATCAAGGGTAAATTTGTCTTCCTATCCATTTGGGGTTATATGTTGATTTGTCCCGTGAAGTCGCGCTGATGGATTTGGGTTTTGTCACACATGCAGTGCATGCGAATTCTAGACTGGTATATCTAGCAGCGTCATCATTCGACAGCGGAAAGAATCTGGTTGTCTCCGGGCCGGTAGATGGTAATATCTTTCCGCCAGGGCCGGGGTGGATATTCCTCATAGTCAACGGGATTCCAAGCGAGGGAAAAATGGTAATGGTTGGAGATGGACAAGGTCCGCCCGTGGACGAATTCGCCTGGGAAAAGTAAGTTTGCGCGTGTCGGTTACATTGCTGGACAAATTCCGACTTACGCAGCATGCTAAAGCAGACCAAAGTCGACCAGTACGAAGAATCGCACAAGAAAGGAAAAGGTTACGTTTAAGAAGGCGTCTTGTCACAGTGGTATTCGCGCCGCGTACACTATTGTTGTCTGTCGTTCGATTTTGTTGGTCACTATGATTCTGAATTACATGCGCAATTGTAATCACAGAGCTCGTTGTTTCATCCGACTGCTCACGGTTCTCAATCCGGCATAAACCTTTCCTGGGGGAGAACCCAGGATAAGTGATACAATTGCGTCTCGGGCGATTTTGATGTTTTGGAATGATCCCATGATGTGAATTTTGCTAGTCGATGAAATTAGAAACGGGAACAAAGCCAATGGGATTTGGCATACGTGTCTGCAAGAACAATTCGCGTGCGGCTCGCATTTTCAATCGTGAATTTTGTTTTTCCATCTTGTCCCGCTATTCGACCTAGCAGACCGGTGAATATCAACTGGAACGATGAAAAACTGCATACCAATGGCTCGTGACAAGTGATCGCCGTGCAATGTTTTTACATCCTTGATCTCAAAAGAATCAAGGTAAAGATCGTCTAAACGAAGAAGTGCGATGGCGTCCTTCGATGGCAACTGTCAACAATCGTCAGGCATGGTCAACGTTACTCACCGTGACATCAAAACCTAGCGCATACGCTTTGACAAAATCGGCCCCCTTCTGAATTGACCCTATGTCTTTGGTATGTTTAGACGTCTGTGTGAAGAGTCAGGTGTGTTCCAACAGGACGGGCGGGCAAGCGCATACCCGGATCTCAACACATCTCCGGCGGACGTTCATTCGCACTTGTAGCCCAAGTACCTCGGTTAGGGGCGAGAATATGTTGACCCAATCTTTCTTGATTGGTGTCATCCGGTGCGGCGGTATCGGTATTCGTCGGCTCTCAGATTTGAGCGTGGTCGATCGGACTGCTGCGGCAGAAAGAGCGGGAAACGACGGTACGGATGGTGGTTGAAGTGCTGAGCCGGGATCGATGTCAATTGCGAGACCATCGTCCTCGCGTACATTTTTATTTATGGCACCTTCAATGAGAGGGTCCAGCTGCATGACTTCGTCGTCGTCAATCCTTGTTTGTTTCGTTGAGCTCGTTTCAGAATCGCCATGAACGACACCCTTCCTCTTTGCAAGGCCCCTGCGCGTTTTCTTGGATGGGACAACAACGTGGGTGACGACCATGATGGGGGAATGCAAGACACGATAACACCATATCACATTGACGTAATCTGCAAAATGCAGCGAGACCATACATTTCTTCCCATGTCTAGTACCATCGACAACGTAAAGGACCTTGATGCTAGCAGAACAGAAGGTAAGAAAACAATATGAACGCGAGCTTTATCACATACGGAACTGCGTTGTTTTTAGCATTACATGGCTTACTTCGTTCTCTGGGTCATGGCGACAATGTCCCATCGTCGAGCGCAACACACCCCATAGCGTTGGAAAGGATCAAGGAGATTTTAGGAGACGGCGAAGATCGCGATCCGAAACTGGGAGATCAGCCTAACCAGGTGCGTGTGCTACCAGAGTGTAGTCTACTCGATTGCAAACCCCCAAACTCAGATTCTGGACGAAGAAGGTCTTCCCATTGTCGATGTTTCAGAATCAGTCAGTGAAGATCTCGAAACGAGCGCCCGGTCGCCACCTCTGCGAGAACGGGAACTCGTTTCACTCTCTTCCTTGTTGCCTGATGAGAGGGACCGGTGGCAGCATGAACGCGATCGCATTCTTGATATGCTCGAGGAGGAGGAACGTCTGCAACAGCTCCAAGCAGAGCGGGATGCGGAAGAGGAGCGGAAGGACGCGATCAGAAAGCGAAAGGAGTCAGCGAAGGCCGAACTGGAGCAGTTAAAAGCCGCTCGTGAATTGCAGAAGAGGATGGGACGGGCCCTCGTCCGACATACAAAAGAGGCGGGGGACGAGGAAAAAGATCTACACTCAAAGCCACGGACCACACCATCGGTTGCAGAGCAGAGGGCGTCGTTTGCAGTCGCCTCCGCCGTGGAGGCCGACGCAAGGGATCAACTGACTTCAACTCATCAGCCTGGCTGGGGTGATGTTATTCCCGGTAGGTTGCGGATACAACGCCGTGTACCTCTGGTGAGTACAGACAAGGCACAAGAACACCCCATGAAAACGCGTGTGGTGGAGCGGCACCCTACAGCAATTCCTCCCTTTCACGTCATCGCAGACTCGGATGACGAATCAATTTCTTCGACTGGGCATTTTCCTCCGTGTTCAGAAAATGATTCTTTAGGTGCAGAAGACTGGACTTCGTCCATCAATGGCGACATATCAGATGAGGAGCCTTTAGAGGAAGGGCTCGACTGCGATGTTGCGCAATACCATCGCGAAATTGCTTTGGAATATCACGCGAAAAGGCATGCCATCAGCGCCGAGACTACGAAGCTCATGGGTGCACACACTGTTCATGATAAAGATGACAAGCAATCCGTACGTTGTACGAAATGCTGCCTTTTTGTTTGAGATTGACAACAATTTAAGTGCCCGTCCGATGGGCAGCCACCATTGTCGCGCTTCCGAGCGGACCGCATGGCCGCAACTTACGACAAGTTGCACAGCTCTGTTTCCACATCGACAGGACAAACTATTGTGCCAGCCTTCCGACAACGGTCTCTTAGAAATTCCGTGAAGCTAGGTAGATTGGAAGATGGCCGGCTGATGGGAGGAGAATCTGGCGAAAGTGGGACCGAGGATGAGACCGTCAGAGAAGTGATCCAAATGTTGCGCACAGGAAGGATTCAGAATGCTGGTCCCGACTTTGCCCCATCCACAGTTCCTATCGACACTCCCCAAAATTTTGGCGCCATGGAAGCATCAACCACAGGGCCATCAACTGCCGCTCATGTAGCAAGACCATCGCGATTCAGATTGGCTTGCGGTAAAGGGATTGCAGAGACGACCATTTTCCAGAGAAATCCTGGCGAAGCGAATGTTCAGCCGAAGCCAGCTATAACAGGCGTCGTCGAACGAAAAGTCCCAATATCTCCCCCTAGGCAACACTTTCCTCTCAATAGATCGTCAATGCAACCCCCCATTAAACCAGCACCTCCTACCATAATTGACTCACCATCATTCCCTAGCATGTCTGGCGCCTCGCCATCCTCGTCTACTTACCCATGAGAACATCTTTTCACGCACATGTTGGATGCTGACTATTTTGTGAATCGAATGCGCACATAGCACAAGATTCGACGCACAAGACTCTGTCCGCGAAAGGACGTCTCGGAATTTATGGTTGGAAGAAAGAAAACGACCAGTTAATAATTTTGCATTTTGTGAGATATGTACTGTATTTTGGGTTCAAAACAACTTTGTCCCCACTGCATTGTTGAGAACTAGTATTAATGCCACTACCTATCAGCCGACGGTGGATCCTGTTTAGTGTAGGCTTTCGCGTCTTTGTTGCACTCTTTACCCGAAGCTATTTTCAACCCGACGAATACTTCCAAGCACTAGAACCAGCGCATAACTATGTGTTTGGTTATGGCCAACTCACCTGGGAATGGACAAATCCTGAGCCTTTGAGGAGCGTGCTCTACCCCGCAGTCAACATTCCGGTGTACTGGTTATTGAAGGTATCGGGCCTGGACGCGTTTTCTTTCATGGTGGTACGTTTCCGCGAGTGTCCAATCGCCATATTTAAAATCAATAGATCGCAGGACCAAGAATATGTCACGGCTTGCTCGCTGCTTTGACAGATGTGTGGGTGCCGGGGCTAGCCAGTGTAATTTTCGACGATGCCTTCAGTAAAGGGACCGGCGGTGCCAACCGTCCGTTTCTGTCGGTAAGTGGTCATACTTCGTGTACTGGAATCATTCAACCATCCAAGTTCATAGTATCTTCTTTCCATATCCTCTTTCTTTCATGTGCTGTCCTTATCAAGGTCTCTGTCCAATTCATTGGAGACAACTCTGACAACCATAGCTTTGGGATATTTCCCTTGGGACGTTCTGGCCGCGTCTTCCTCCCTAGTTGACCTGTGCGTTTTGTTGCATAACTTATCTATGTGTGCACCTCACCTGCTTGAAGCCTCAGTCTCAGGCGGAGCACTATATTAGCGGGCGTTGCATGTGCCATTCGGCCGACAAACGCTGTGATCTGGATATACATGTTTGCCGGTCTCTTTTGGCGCGTCAGGATGAATACAACGCTCCTGGTATCAATCCTGCGCGAAACTATGTGTATAGGGTCTGTGTCGATTTCACTTCTTCTGGAATCGTTTTTGACGTTCCTTCAAGCATTTCAATTGTTATAGCCATTTTTGCCCTGGATACGTGGTTTTATGGCCGACCGACGTTAGCATTGTTGAATTTTCTGCTCGTAAATGCCTCCCCAGTCTCATCATTCTATGGATCGAGTCCTTGGCACTATTACATCTCACAAGCTCTTCCGATTCTTTGTGCATCGATATTACCGTTCGTGCTTCATGGGCTCTGGCTCGCAATTGCAAACCAAGGATCCAAATCGTGTATCATGGCAGGATGCATCGGATGGACAGTGTTTGTCTATTCGTGCGTTGGACACAAGGAATGGCGGTTTTTGCATCCGTTACTGCCAATGATGCATATTTTGGCTGCCGAGTCCGTTTTTCGGCTTATCCAACTCCAGCAAGTTATGGATGCAAAGCCTGCTCCCCACAATCGGATAACCTGGAGCAAAGCCCAAGTTCTCGTCACATTCCTCATTTCGCTATCCATCCCGCCCTCTATTTATGTCGTATTCTTTCACTGCACGGGTCAAGTCGAAGTCATGTCATTCTTGAGGCAGCTTCCCGTCAATAACACCACGACAGTTGGGTTCTTGATGCCATGTCATTCCACGCCGTGGCAAGCGTATCTCCATCGCCCGGACCTTGCACAGCCTGGGAAGATGTGGGCCTTGGGATGTGAACCGCCTTTAGGGTACGCCATAACGCTACATTGGTTGTCTTACTGAGCAGATAATGCAGCCTTCGAAACCACTCGAAATACAAGGATCAGACCGACATTTTTTTCGAGTCCCCAATTTCGTACATGAAATCACACTTCCCCGCTCACGTTGATCCCACGTTTCCTCCGTCACCTTTCGCAGTCTCAGTTCCGGATGCGACCCTGATACGGAAGCTGCAAGCAATAGAGAGCCAGTCAGGCTCGTGGGATCTTGGATGGAGGCACGAGTGGCCGAGTCATATTGTCCTCTTTGGTGCACTTCTGGAACAAACTGGCATTCGGACTTTGTTGGAGGAAAATGGGTATATTGAAGAGTGGAAAGGCGGGCGGGAGTGGGAAGGAGACGGGAGGAGAAATGGAGGTGTGAGGGTTTGGGCTTACAGAGACAATGGATTACCCTCTTACAAAGTTGATACCACTAGTTGAAGATGTCGAACTCAGGCTTTCAAGCGTAATAATTACCGGGATTGCATGACGAGCAAGAATTGGTGTTGGCAACCAAATGTAAGTATCACATTGTCTACAGGAACGTAGATGTGACTTGATAACACCTCCATTCTGCGTAATCCAACCTCACTTGTTCTGGCGTCGAGTGAGCTGAGCGTATGGTAAATTTACGAAACAGACACAAGCGCTGGTCGATTACTCACTCTGCGACGCTTCTTCAACCTGAAAGACAAATTTAGTAAATGAAAATTAGTGGGATTCAGAGGCAAGGAGCATACTTGTGCTTCTTCATCTTCTTTCGCTTCTTACGACGCGTGCTGTCAGCGTAGACTGTAACCCATTCCTGCGCCGTTTCTTTAGCCAAGGTCATGTCATTCTCCGAGTACTTGGTACTCAGTCCTAGACGAGACAAGGATTCTTGCCACGCAACAGCACCCGCGACCCGATTCATGACCAACGTGTGAGCGAGCTGACGAGCCGCGTCCGCGTCCGCATCAGGGGATGATTCTGGAGGGTTATCGATGGTGGCGAACGTGGCCCGAGCCTCATGGCTAATGTGATCCTCGGAAGAGATGAATGAGGCAGAAAGGTCGACAGCTTCAAAAATGACGGACGTCGGCTGGCTCAAGAGGAGTAAGGGTCTGTGCAGTGAAAAAAACTGATGAAGCTTGTAGTCCTTGGAAGAAAAGGTGGGATGAATTGGTGGACGGTTGGAAGAAGAAAATGGTGAGACGAGGGTGATGGAAGGGGAGGAATGTGGCTGGGATTCAGCTGGCTTGCTGGAGGTATTCTCGTCAGCAGGGGCGGCATTCACGACACTGGTTGTATCTGCAGATGGACTGATGGCTGGCTGGGTAGCAGTGGTATTGTCTGGATTTGCACGGCCAGTCTGCAGGACCGGCTTTGGGGATTTGGCGGAGATGAAGTGCCTACCACTACCACCACCACCACCACCACCACCACCACCGGGTTTTGAGGAGGAAAAGGAAGAGTAGTGTGCTCTGCCCACTGGATGAGTGGTAGCACGAGCTAGTCGGTGGAAGAACGACATACAAGTCCACCAGTGGCCAAATCCAGTACAACAGCAAGCCAACTAATAGCACCACAGCCACTGGCCCACTGGCACTGGCCACGGCGTCCGTAGTACTTATAGTAGTCCATCAAGAATCATGTCTCTTCTTCATGGCCTATCCTCACACACAAGTTGTGCGATTGAAGCGCGGTGTGCTCGACACACTTCCCTCCTTGCCCCTCGACATCCTATGTGAGGTATGCATATTCCGTCATCACCTAATTTGTTCACGACCCGGATGGCATCGCCCCGCAGATATTTTGTTTCCTGCTCCCGCCCGATCTCCTTGTGCTCGCTCGGACATCAAAGGCATTCCGCTCCTTCCTTCTTAAGCGATCTGCCGCGTTTATATGGAGGTCTGCCCGGCGAAACGTCGACGGCCTCCCGGAGCCGCTCTCGGATATGAATGAAGTCCAGCTTGCCTCTCTGGTGTTCGGACTTGCTTGTTATTACAAGGTAACACCAACTTTCTACCTGTCACTCTTTGTACCAAGATTTACACCCAGGGATGCGACAAAAAAGCGCGTGACACTGTGTGGCACCTCCGTATCCGTTCGTGTGCAGGCTGTCGGCCAAAACACCAGTGAGTCGAATGACCTCACACACGAGAAAATATCCAATAATACATCAGGTCAGTTAATGTAAATGAAAACCAGGACTCACTTGCTGTCTGTGCGATGCTTAAATGCGATCCGAACGCCCTTGAACAATATATACCTTGCGGCCCTTTTCTCAATTCCAAAGGCACGCCTACCGTAGTGTTACCTCTTCCAATCAATCTCAATCCTTGCAGGTAAATCTATCAAAGGCATTCAGGAGAATCACATCAAGACATTTAAAGATGGCCTAAGTACATTAGCTCCCAAAGAACTCGAAGCATATCTTGATCACTGTAAACACTCCACTGAACTGATTACCCGAGTGAGTGATTGAAATAAAATTACCTTTGACCTCCCCTTGTCGACACCACACCCAGTTTGCAAGAACAGGCATTGCTTGGCAGCTTAATGATAGAAGCACACGCATCACAGAAATGAATATCAAACGCATGGCACGAGCAGAAATGTTTGTCACTCCAACGTCCAAGTGGATCGAGCTGACAAAATTTGACAGTATTCGTAAGAGCCTTATTACAGCCGGGTTTGGTGAAGAAATTGATTACTTCGGGTGGGATCGCGTCCGCAAGCACCCTCTTATCAGTAGCACTCGGGCGCTAACAGACAGGGGTATATACTCTACTCACTGACAAAGTCGCTGTACTGATCTTGCACCAAGCCCATTCCAGCGTCCTGGGCCAACTCAGAGAGTATATGGTGGGCTGGCGAGAGCTTCGAATGGAAGAAAAAATTTATGTTATTCGACGCAAAGTCTTTGTCGATACTTGGTTCCGCTTCACCACAACAGCCTTTCGCGACTCTGCGAGCTGTTCTGCCTACTTTCCGCTACCACCGAGCTCTACTATTGGGTTTTCCGAAGGTATTGATTCTATCATCCGGCAATCCGGTCCAATATCACCCGAGTCTCTTCTCGATCAATTCTATGCTGCATTCTTCCAGATTGATGAATATATTCTTGGTTGGCACAAAACAATACGCCGAAAACTTGCTAGTCTGCTTCCGGATTACAGACCTGACGTCGATGATGACGCTATTCATGCTCAGCTCAAGCTTGCCTCGTCCGTGTTTCATTGCAACGGTGGTCCCGGTTGTCGAAGAGAAGGACGTCCTTTGGTATATCCTGAAATCTTATTCCATCCGTGTTTTACGCTCGTGAAGCAAGCGACCGGACCTTCTTCCAGGGATCCCCGGGTTATTGCCCATCAAAAGGCGTGTCTTACGATGGGTGGCGGTTCCTGGAATTGCAGTGGTCTCGTTCAACTACATCCGAGTCGGTACATGGTGAAAAAAGTACTGTCTTGCTGTGGGAAAGATCCTAGATCTACCACTGCCTCAGAAATGGATAACCAAGACCCTAGGTTGGCATGCGCCGAGTGCTGTACCCTCCATAGAGTGGTCGTATTAATGACTTGGCGTCAAGCTGCAAGTTTTTTCTTTTTCACGGTCTTGGTCATTGACTATTTCTCTTTCTAGGTTCTACATAGTATTGTACTTCATCCTGGTTCCACTCTTGATCACCCATGGATTATGGCTTGCCGGGCTGTAACCATCCGAACCAACGCCCTAGAGACTCAACTCTCACGGCCATTCTCAAGTGCACTGGGTGGCACATTGTGTGACTATTCCGTCTGTCTTCATTGCCCTCCCCGTATCCTTTCATGGAATACCCGTGTCGGGTTGGGGGATTTGATGGGTCACTTCAAGAATAGGTGCGTCTCTTTGGAAATGATGCTGTCAAATTGTTGAATACTTTTGCGGTAGGCATGGCATCTCCAGTCCGGCACTTGGCAAGGATTATGTATTTGATCAGAACATTACTGCAGTTTCTCTGAATCCCATAATCACAAGGCGTAAAGTACTAATGTAGTGTTTGAAGGTGATAATTGTTTGGTCCACAGGGAATATGTATTATATAATACGCTCCTTTTGTGGACGGTGGGGTTAGGGCCACATTTACAAGCTTGGTTACTACTGCGATAAACTACCTTGAAAAGATACGGGGCTGGACGTATGAAGGTTCCTTACTGCGAAATCCTACAAGAAACTATGGTTTACTACGGAGTCCGCTGCAAACGAATCGAAAAGTCCATCACCGTACTTTCGCCAAAAAAAATTGATGCTGCTGACAAAGCACATTGAAGGGGGGACTAGCATGCCGCCGTGATCGGAAAGCAGCTTGGAACACTAATCCTCGCAACTCAGTCATGTCTGGAATCTGCAGGCCGCGCCTGACTGAAGAACGCAAACAATGGCGCAAGGACCACCCCTTCGTATGTTATTATCTTACTGTTTTTACTCGCACAAGTCATTTTTCGGCACTGCTATTGTCTTCACTTCAATCCTCTTTCAGCGATGTTCCTCAATACATTAATTCTGATAATTTGTCACTTAGGGATTTTATGCGAAACCTGTAAAAGCTGCTGATGGAACCATGAACCTTATGGAATGGGAAGTCGGGATTCCGGGGAAAGCTGGGGTAAGTGACGAACATTAATTCCATCCAAGGCGCCGCGGATTGAGCGTGAAATTTCGCGCAGACCCCCTGGGAAGGGGGACTGTATAAACTCACAATGACATTTCCAGAAGGTGTGCAGAAGTCTTGTTTCTAAAAGGCGCGCACTGACTGCAATGTAGATTACCCCTCCAAACCTCCAAAGTGTGAGCTTGTCTGCATAAATACATTCCATGTACTCAATGGCGCTTGTAGGCAAATTCACGCCACCACTATTTCACCCTAATGTCTATCCCTCTGGAACCGTCTGCCTCTCTATCCTAGACGAGGAAAAGTCCTGGAAACCTGCCATCACAATCAAGCAGGTTTGTATTTTGCTATTTCGTGTTGAAAAAGCTTGAACAAATCTGTTGTTAGATCTTGTTAGGTATTCAAGACTTACTGGATGATCCAAATGTCAACGATCCTGCACAGAGCGATGCGTATACCATGTTTAAGTGGGGTGCCAACACATCTTGATTTTTTGTAGCTAACAGTTTTCACAGGAATGACAAGGTTGCCTATGAGTGAGTACTGTCACACCCAAGGGTTATAGCCTGACGTCTGAATGTATGCAGGAGAAGAATCCGAGCACAGGCCCGAGAAAACATACCAAAGTGACTTTGTTATACATATATTCGGGTAGATTACTGGATTCCAATGAAAGAAGCTTTACAAAAATCTAGTACATGAGCTTTTCAATAGCCAATTTGATACTGCGGATTTGACTCTGCAGTTCACGGGCCTCACTAGTAGTGACACTCGCAGCGATGACCGGCCGAGACACGTTGCAAGCACGTCCTAAAGCGGCCTTCGATGGAATAAAGACATATGGGACGTTCTGCAGAGCGGAAACAGTAAACATTCAAGAACTGGTGTATAGAAACGTTATATCCTACCTTTTCTTCACACAACAAGGGGAGATGCAATAGGATCTCCAGCGGTTCCGTGTCCGCAGTTAGCACAACAAATTCGGCTATACCACGATTCAAGGTTTTAGTAGCTACGTGGCAGTTAGCACAGCGCATTGTACAAGTGAAAAGACAGGTTAGTGAAAGCAGCAACTAACCTTCATTCGCGCCTTTTTTGAGCTGCTTGTACTGGCCGGCCTGCTGAACCAGGTCAAGGATCTTTAGGGAAAATGGACCGTCGTCCGGAAAGGGCGAGAGACGCCATGAACAAATAAGCGAATGCCATTTCCTGAAGAGTGGGAGGTCTTACCGAGTTCGTCAAGGGTTCATCAGCTAGAGGCCATGCTTTTCCTCGAGTTTCTGCCATTTTCAGGTGGAAGATCGACGCTAGTTTGAGGAGTAAAGCTGTGTTGACCTCACAAGTTGATCCTTGGCCGAAGTGAAAAGAAAGACTTATAAAGCAACAAGCTAAAAGCCACGATAGAACGCTGATTAGTAATCGATGCCCTTAAGCGGCATGTATAGTGTTCCGCTGGAGTAGGTGTAGTAAACCGCCTGTAAGATTATTAGTAGCAACAAGTTAGTCTCACGAAGCTAATCGGAGTTACTGATCAGCCAACGCTTTTACAACGCCCTATTTTCAGCTGTATTTTTCAGTTCGCAGTGCACTGGTATTCAGTGTTCGGATCTTTCACAAGTTGTAATAAGATCAAAGATCGATCGACCCCTCCCAGAGCTTCATTTCCGTACCCATGGTCACGACCAGCCAATTTAATCGAGCGCCGTCAAAACGTATCTGTGTGATTGGCGCAGGTCCAGCAGGGCTAGCTGTGCTTAAATATTTATTGCAAACATCGTACTTCGAGGCGGGTTCCTGGATTATCACCGCATATGAGTCTCGGTCCAAAGTCGGGGGCGTATGGTACGAGGTCTTTGTTTAATTTTCAATGTTGCTAAACGATAATCGAACTGTTTAAACAGGAATCCTGCGCCGCCGACAGACGATCCACCTCTCACGCCCCTCTACGACTCACTGACGACTAATCTCCCTCACCCAGTCATGGGCTACAAAGATTATTTATTTCCGCCCTCCACGCCCCTCTTTCCTCCGGCTGCCACTGTCCAGAACTACTTGGAGTCATATGCGTCTCAATTTAACCTCACTCCTCTTATTCGGTTCAACGTATCTGTTACCCATGCTGCTTGGATCCACAAACACTGGAAGGTCACGATTTCCACTGGGGAAGTACTAGAATTCGATCATCTGGTTGTCGCGAATGGGCATTACAGGCGCCCTAACGTGCCAGATATTCCGGGACTCGATCGTTGGATATCCACTAAAATGGCCACCCATTCTGCGTGGTATCGGCGTCCAAGTGGTTTTGGTCAGAAAATATTGGTTGTTGGGGGTGGGCCTAGCGGCAGAGACCTCGTCACTGAGATGCAGAATCATGGTCGGACCGTCGTTCACGCTGTATCAGGGTCAAGCGCCCAAGATGCCAAACATGTCAAACTTAGAGGAAGGCCACTTCATTTTTACGACGGCGGTCAGGTTCTCTTCGAGCAGGGCATCATTGAAGGGGACATCGATCACTGTATCTTAGCAACCGGCTACCAGATGGACTTTCCCTTCTTCGACGACGACACGATTAAGATTGGCGATGTTCCTCTTCATTTAAACCTCCCATCCAATATCTACAACTCGCGTCACCACGTATTCCCCCTCGCTAAATATCTGTTTCCATTGCAATCTAATTACCCGATCACATCGCTGGCCTTCGTGGCACTCCCCTTCAAAGTCTCGCCATTCCCTATGGCAGAAGCCCAGGCGCGTGCAGTGGTTCGAGCTATCGCTGATCCGGCTTCACTTGACATGAAACAAGAGGTGAACAATGTTTTGTCGAGATCACACGCCCTCGCTGCAGCAGGTGCTTCTACACCATTCCAACTGGCCAAAGCATGGCTTCGCCTAAACAATGCGGAGCAATGGGAATATCGTGATGAACTTTTTGCGTATGCTGCAGAGCCTGGCGACTGTCCAGCTACAAAAGTCACCGCGTGGGAGAAAGAGATGTACGATAACAGGGATATTTTGCGAGCCGCATGGGTTGGCTTGAAGAAAAAGAACGAGTCACAAACATGGGTTGAAGGGATTGGTCACGGAGGTATACAAGAATGGGTAGAGATGATGTATCGACTCTTGGATTACGCTAGACGCCAGGATCTCTCTGAAGGACAGCAGGAAGCTCCAAGCTAGCTCATATAGAATTTCTTTTTAGCTGGACTTCCCAGATGAATTTTCTACAGTTCGTTTTGGCGTACTCGAGTCCGAGTAAGTAGTTTAGGCAGCTTATATCATACCAGTAAAGACGACGCTGTTCAAGTTCTCGATCATTCCCGATTATCAGTACTAAGGTAGTACATCAAATCGACATCATGGCACCAAGAGACATCCCAGGCCAACTGAGTGGTACACTCCTAATCCATGGAGATGATGCCACCGGCGCAGAGGTTGCCCCATCCATATCGGTCACATCGAGCACGTAACCTTCTCTAGCTCTACCGCCGCTGCCCTTGACGTCTGGCAGCCTTCAGAGCAGTCATTAATGAAGATCCGAATGGTCTCTGTGCTATGGACCCAAATCGACATGTATACGCTCGATACTCGCAGAGTGTATCCTCCCGAGTGGACCAAGTTTTATCGAAAGTAAACGTATGTGTTCATCTATTGTCGACGCGGTGGCAACACCGAACGCTTCTATTGCCCGTTTCCTAGCATGGTCACGCCATCACATATGCGTCTGGTTTGGCTGCTGCTTCCGCAGTAAGTTCCCTGTGTGCGGCCAACGGCATTCCAGCTCATTCGGCTCAAACTTGAACCCAGGCGCTTGCTCATTTTCAACCGAAGCGTATCGCTATCTCCGGAGGATATTTGGGGTGTCATGGTGCCATCGAGATCTACCTAAGAGGGAGATTCGAAAAGAACGCTGTCATTGGTCTTGACGATGAATATCAGGAAGGTGACTTGTGCTGGCTCGAAACCCCGCTGAATCCTACGGGTTTATCTCGGTGAGCCAAGTTCGATTGTTCCCTGTGCATCACTATATCTCACGGCCACTTGAATTTAAACTAGTGACATCCAGTATTATGCAGACAAGGTATGGACCGATGAAAAATCAAGTACGAGCCTTTCATCCTGGTGGGAATAGATACATGCAGTGGGTGGAGTACTGTTTGTCGACTCGACATTTGGTCCTCCGCCGCTTCAGTACCCTTTCAAGTTTGGTGCAGACTGCATTTTCCACAGTGGTATTTCATATACCTTTGCACCTAAGCTTAAAAGACCGAAGGAAAAAAAACTCAGGGACTAAATACTTCGGAGGTCATTCCGATCTCCTCTGTGGAATTTTGGTCGTCAAGACGGCTGAAGAAAGGAAGAAAGTCCGTTTTCTTTTCGCTAATCTCAAACTACCATCCGACTGTCGATTCTTAGCTATGGACAGACCGTGTTTACACGGGAAACGTGATGGGATCTTTGGAGTCTTGGCTTCTTTTGCGATCTCTTCGTACAATGCACCTACGTGTCCCGCGACAATCAGCAAGCGGGACCGAAATTGCGAAGTGGTTGCACCAAGCCACTCTTGTTCGATCAGACCAGGAATTTGATGGCATTCCGGGCGGTGTTGTCACGGAAGTGTGGCATTCTAGTTTACAGGGTACTGATCAACGAGGCTTTAACCCAGCATCCCAAATGGAGGGCGGCTACAATGCCACATTTTCTATTCTTGTGCGTTCCGACATCACCCTCACGGAGTAGGCCATTGACTTGCAAATGGCCAGCTTGCACGACTCTCACAAGCAGAAGCTCTCCCACGTAGCCTTGATTATTTTGTGGTACGTCAAGGTCTGTACACCACTTGGTCAACGTTTACTGATTTACCTCGAAGAATGCAACGAGCCTTGGGGGTGTGGAATCGTTGGTTGAACAGCGCGTCAAGGGGGATCCGAAAGAGAACCCTCTTCTTGTCCGTCTCAGTGTTGGCGTAGAAGAGGTCGAGGAAAGTCAAATATATTGTGCGTTGATCAATATGCTAATCAGTCGTGCAGGACCTCAAGGATGACCTTCGAAGGGCCCTCCAGACTGTCGCGAGACTTTGATGCGGCGATCTACAAGATGTAGTTAGATCCCAATGTAAATACAAATAAAACCAAATAACGTCTACGCGTTCGTGCCGCGTCATCCATCTAAGCTTGATCTATACCATGAATAATCTTCTCCAACGATATGCAACGTCGAGCGCGGCGTCCCAGCGTGCCTCTATGATAGGCGATGACGAGGACTGCTCCGACGCAATGTGGGGGTCCCTCGCTGGTTATGCTAGTCTGGTAAAAGGTGTACCCACTTTTGTCGTTCCGTCTATCCCAGACGTAAGTAGGCTTTCCAAGGTAATGTTTATTTTCTCACTTTATTGAAGCCAGCCGCATTCTTGAGGCTCCATACGGATGATCACGCAGACCCATCGTGCAGGATCAAGATCCAGCATGGAACTACGACTTTGGCTTTCAGGTTCCAAGGTGGTGTCATCGTTGCTGTCGATTCCCGAGCTACCGCCGGCAGCTACATAGGTGAGTCTCACACATTGTATTTACTGGTTCATCCATTGATTTCCTTGATGGTATCCAGCAAGTGGAACTGTAAAGAAAGTTATTGAAATCAATCCCTACTTACTGGGTACAATGGCTGGTGGTGCAGGTAAATCACCTCAATGGATGTCTACGTTCGCGAATTCATCTACACGATCAGCTGACTGTCAATATTGGGAAACGTATTTGGGAGTCCATTGTCGACTGCACGAACTCAGAAACCGCGAACGAATTTCGGTATCCGCTGCCAGTAAATATCTCAGTAATCTTGTGTATAGCTACAAGGGTATGGGTCTGAGTATGGTGCGTCTTGTTATATCCTGGTGATTTCGCATTCATGCTTTGGTCAGGGCACCATGATATGTGGCTGGGATAAGACGGTAAGCCCCGATGATCAATTATTGTTCTTCGATGATCGCTGACCTCCGCCAGGGCCCCGCGTTATTCTATGTAGACTCCGACGGTACACGTTTGAAAGGGGATCTATTCTCTGTGGGTTCGGGGAGCACGTTCGCATATGGTGTATTAGACCAAGGGTATCGCTGGGACCTTACGACCGAGGAAGCACAAGAGCTCGCAAGAAGGAGCATCTATGCCGCAGGTCACCGCGATGCGTTCTCTGGAAACACATGCAACCTCTACCATGTCAAGGAAGACGGTTGGCAGTTCATCGGTATGTTTGCAACTGAGAATCATTTATTCTGCGCTGACGTTTGTTAATAGGCAACTACGACATTACCAAGTTGCATTACGATGGCCCTGGAGATGTGGCTGGCAATGGTTATGGATACGAAGTTCGTGTAGAGGGTCAGACTTCCACGAACACGCCTGAGATTACAGGTCGAGCGTGATGTTGTATTCCAAAATGTAATCTGTCTTTGAGTAATAGCCGACTGCCAAATTTTTGGTCGAGTCGTCCGGGCGCAATACTGACAACTCGAGTCTGTCATGAAACGTCTCTTTGCTGCGAGTCCGAAGCCACCCTCCGACCATGACATGGCGACTCGTGTCGGGCTACAACCGAGCCTTGTCCTTCCCCCAATTCCCCATCCCCACCCATACGAACGCATCGCCATTATCGCCACAGATGACGGTCTAGTCATGCGCCCCCATACCTCGTTTGGGCATCCGACTTACGTTCGTATCTCTTGGGGCAAGCATCCAAAAGTTCGAGAACTGCAATGCGACGGAAGTAGTCCATTCCCTTGGAAGCCTACTAGTGTTGTTGTATATGGCATAGTGGGCATCTTGGAGCTCTTCAACGGTACAGAGATACTGTAATCCATGGTAGCGCACTCCTTCTGAACTGTAACTTTTACAGCATCATATCTACTAGTCATCACTGCCCGGTCGCACGTCGGGTGTCGTGAGTTCAGACTTTTCCTTCCCGCGATGTTGGCTCATGTGTACTATGACATGAGCAGTATTTGATGATAACCATTCTATCTACTCTGTGAAGTCTGTACACGCGATCCCTCTCATCAAGGATCGCGCCGAACGAGTGCTTGACACCATCTCAACCCTCAACTCATCTGAGGCTCACCTTTTCGATGGTGTCCATGATTCAACTCCGGTCTCCCAAATCGAGGAGTTCACGAATAGTGTCCGCATCGAATCTGCAGACGAGAATGACGTGAAAGACACGAGGCCCACGATAGGCGCAGCTGAGGACGACCGGACTTCAGAGACATCAATACCAACATCAGGCAAGTCTTCGGCAAATACCAATGTAGTAAAGGCGATTGCAGATAGAATGTCATTCTGGACGAGACTTTCCAGGCGTCAGCCTACTTCAACACACTGTCTAGTCACAAGTTCTGACGATCAGCAATCATCGGACTCAAGTTCTATCGTTCAGGAGGAACGAACTGCCATCGTCGATTCGATTATTGCTCCGGCAGCACTTCCCCCAGAATCTACGGAAGAACAACACAGAGAACTGGAAGACCGGGTTGTCCGCGAAAGTATCGGGGAGTACGTCAAGGGTTGCATGTATTTCGCCTACCAATTCGGTAGCTATCCCAGTCACTACGTTCTCAGAGAGGCCATGAATTAATAAATATTTATAGATATCACGAGGTCTCTTCAGAACAAGGATGAGCAGTTTCGCAGATCACACACAGAAGAAAACTCGCCCGAGCTCAATTTCGTCCCTCTCAACCCCTCAGCCGAACCTTTAGGCTTGAAAGTTGATGCTCTTGTTGAACCATTTTCGATGCTTCCACTTTGGAGACGTGTAAACCGAGAATTTTGGTGGAACGAATGGCTCTCAAAACCATTCATAGACGCAGGAGTAGGTGTCACCTTTGCATTCAAGACAAAGCTCACGGAAACACACCTCCAGTTACACTCGTACGTGCTACCAATTGTGCAAGGCCACTTCCAGGTATCCTCTTTCGACCTACCAACGCAACCACGTATGTCAAATCATGACGTGGCATCGCCCGTGGACTATCTTATTGCGTCTAGACGCTCTAGGCATAGAGCTGGACTTCGCTATCAACGAAGAGGTATAGACGAAGAGGCTCACGTAGCAAACTTTGTTGAAACGGAGACCATTATGAGAATAAAGGTATGTCGCGACTCAACGCATTACCCGCGTAGCACCAATGTTTAAATTCTAAAGAGAAGCGGGACAACAAATATCTTCAGTTTTGTCCAGATCCGTGGTTCAGGTAGGCAAATTATTCTCGAGAGAAGTGGCATGACTTAGTTTTCAAAAGTTCCGCTTTACTGGACGCAGTCAGGATACAGCATGAAGCCACCTCCGATTTTATTGCCAGAACGTACATCCGAGCAAAACTTGGATGCCATGAAGCGACATTTCCAGCGTACCGTTGCGACCTACGGGCCACTTGTATGCTAAACTTGACTGCGTGGCTGAGTGATGGCCTGATTCACTCCTGTAGACAATAGTGAATCTTGCGGAGCAAACAGGAAAGGAGAGCACACTGACGAACGCGTACAAGTTGTATGTCAAACGAATGGAAAACAAAGATATTCGGTCAGAACCACCCCAATTAAATTGCCCGTCGATTTTGACAGCCGTTTAGCTATTGTGGATATGATTTCCATCACGAGACGAAAGGAATGAAGTGGGTAACTGGATGTATCTGTTCTGCAAATCAAGTTAAAATGGGAATAGGTACGAGAATATCTCGAAACTCATCAATGACCTAGAGCGAACGTTTGAAAGCCAAGGGTAGGTTGGACCGCTGCGCTTCCTCGCTTATGCTCACGGTGAAGCAGATATTTCTGGAATTCCGACCGTACACTACTCTCAAAATAGAAAAGTGTTTTCCGCATCAATTGTATTGATTGCCTGGATAGAACCAACGTCATTCAGGTATGGGTATATGAACAATCCATGTCCTCACTGTCCTCAGAAACTCCGTTAGTCTGCTTTCGCTCGTCATATCCTCGGCAAGCAACTGGAAGCTGTCGGGCTTACCACTGAGCCCCAGAATGGACGGTCAGGAGTAGATATAGTCTTTAACGACGGTTTGTTCTAGCTTGTGGCCACTCGTCTGGGTTGATCGACCAATGATTACCAATAGTCTGGGCTAACAACGGTGACGCCATTAGTCGTGCGTAGTGAGTTCATCTCATATGGCACTGCTATTCCGGCCGATGCACTTTGATTCTAGCGCCGGAACTTCAGCTCTAAAGGTAGGTCACTCCCCTCGTGCAGAACTTGCATGTTTACCAAAATTTTCAGGGTGACTTTACCAGGTATCTATTGTCCAATGGTTGTATCCGAATCTGAATCGTCTTCAGAACAGGGAGGCGCGATCTTGGCGGTGTCTTGAACGACGGTATTAATTCTCTAGCAAGGATGTATAGCGCCACGTTCAGTGACTGGTTCTGTCAAGCTGTGATTGACTTCATGCTCGGATATAGGACCATCACTGTCTTCTCCGAGTTTCTGCTCAAACTGCGGTCAACTGATCCGCGTGAACTGGTCCGATTATCCAGAGTTCGTGCAGAAGCCATTGCTACTTCTGTCTCCTTTATTCTAGACGAAGGAGAGCCTCTCTTAGCAGGATATACTTTGGTTTCCCCAGAGCAGCTGAACGTCAAGATTAGCCATACGTTTGAAGAAAAGATGTTGTTGCTGGTAAGTTTGATGCGATTTTGTTCCAGATATTCATTCATGCCCGATTCAAGAGTGCTTGTGCACTCTATATAGTTGTAAGAGTCCCTAGTACTTTTTCAATGATGGCCTTTGGGAATTTCTCAATTCCAGAACAGAGCTATGACTATACACTTGATAAAGTGAAGCTCTATACCCGAGTTCCACTTGGAACAATCACGAACATCACCAAAGGTTATATTTAATCCGAATTTAAGTTGCGTTCATTCACAACTGCTCCGACAGGCGCCTACATTTTATCTCCTCTCGAAGAGACCAGCCGGGATCCTACCCAAAATGCCGGATTTGCCGTCACTTGGCTCAACACTGGTCTCGTTAGCTCACAAACATCAAGTCATTCGGATAAAAACAACTTCTCCGACACTGGATCGCCAGAGTTCGGTAGCCTTGGGAGCTCTGGCACTGAAGTGCACGCAGAATCGACCTCCGGCGATACAGGGAATGTAGGAAATAGGCTGTTGAGGATGATGCACACACGAATGACATCTAAATCGGTGATCTCGGGTGATCGTGCTGAACCAAGCGATACAACGTTCGCTGCATTTAAAGCCTTGCCAGTGGGCTCCGCGCGAGTGCGGAACGGGTCTAGGTATACAGAGGCCGCAGATGATCTCGCTGGTGCCACGTCGTGCAAGGAGGCCGTCGACCTCATTGTCGATACAGTCAAGAAAGCCTGCGAAGACTTCGGTGGTGACTTGGGAGATGATTTCATCTGCGAGAGAGATATTGTCAGGTACACAAGTATCCCCATTTACATTTTATCCAAACTCAACGCCTAACAACAGTGCTTCCGAGGCACAACATACGACGAGCATCTATGCAAAGATGGAGTATGGAGTGAAGAGACTACTCTGGTTGGGAAGGTGATCAAAGTTCCATGTACTAATTACGGACATAATAGGCTGGGTGTATGGGTGTATCACTATAGTCGGGCGAGGGACAAGATTACTAAGGGGATAGTCCAAAATCCTCCGCAAGCAGTGGCCAAAGTACTAACAAAACGAGAGGTCAAAAAGGAAGCAGAAGAAGTGGTATATGTACAGATGGCACCAAGTAGGTAAATCAAGTATGGGTATTACACGTGCCCGAATGCCGATTGAACAGTTGGTGAATAATAGGATATAAATGCGTAAAAGGTGGGCAATGCCTAGTCCCTGATCCATCGATTGGTACATTACCTGATATCAAGTTCCCCGTCCCCGCCTGTGCCTAGGTCAATGAATCGCGTCATGCGCTTCATTATCCTCCCTTCATCAGTGCCTGGAGATTCTGTCGCCTGCGTACCACCAGCAGGGTCATTTCCTCGCATCCAGCCGTCGTCGCGACTATTTATGACGGTTGCGTGGCGTTCGCAAAGCATTTGACCATCGACCTCCCAATATTCTTCTAGTCTTTCTTTACACCCATCCTCGTACTCGCAGAGAAGGTGCTCAGGATGAAATCGCTTCCCCGAATGTGTCACAGCGCAGGGTCCCTCAATAGGCTGTCCGCAAAAGGGCGCGCCGCACAGAGAGTTGTTTGCTTCGTGATAGTGGTATGCGCAAAATGGCTTCCCGTCAAAGACGTAAAATTCTTTGTCGGGGAATGGTTTCTAAAACGGCAACGTTGAACCTTGGTTCTAGAAACGAGAAAAGAAACAAGTACTTGGCAAGCGTGACAATTAAAGCAATCCTTGTGGTATTTCCCCTTCAACTGACCGTCTCTCGACGATACTGCCTGCTTTTCGATGGGTAGATCACAGCGTCGACACTGTTTTAGCAGCTGTGAGCAAGTCTGTTGATGCATGGTCGAGAACACAAACTTTTGGCAGATACATGTTTTTCCAACAACGATCGCACAAGACACCCCCACCATCCATTTGTATCCACCTCCCATCCTCGATTGTTGAATCACACTTTGCACATACTCTGGTCTTCCGTTTAGCCGATCCCTTATCCCGTATTCGAACGACTTCGCCGGTGAGACCTACGCGTTCAGAGTGAACATGCGGGTGAGAAGGGCTAGTGTGGGAGCGCGTGGGAGGTTTGGGGGGTTTTTGCTCGGGAGAAGCGGGCCCTGGAACCGTGTTTGATCGACTCGGCTTCCCAGGTCCTCTGCTAGACGTGGACCCGCCGATAGAGGCCAGAACTGAACCGGAGGCAAGGACGGAAACGGAGGCGCCTTCTTCTATCAAAGTCTCCATAGCACGCGCCAGGGCGCCCATCGACTTTATAGTAGTCTGCGTCCCTGATGATGCGCTTCTAGAACGAACAGGACCGACGAAGGACGTCGCCGCCGAGGTAGCAGACACTGCAGACCTCAAAGATGTGGCTGATGCTTGACGCGAAGGGCCGGTCCGACTGCGGGATGCAGTGGACTTGCGGATGTCCAGGGGCATTACCACGGGCGTGTCGTCATCGGAATCGTGAGCATAAGCTAAACCGACATCCGAATCTGCAGAAGGTGACGGTGGTCCTTTGTCATCCCTTTTTAGGTCCGTATGTGATGTATATACGCTTTCGTCGTCAGATTCGTTTCGGAGGTCGAGTTCTGGTTTCAGAACATCGAAGAATGGAAGCGGTAAGCAGTCGCCCGGCATGGGAGATTGGGAGGCCGTTTCACCACTAAGACGTCGTTCGAAAGGGTTGGGAATCGGTGAAGGCGAGCGCGAAGGTGACGCGATGCGAACCTCGGAAGGAGTGAACGAAATCGGGACAGCTTTATCATTGGATGAGGGGACTAAAGGGCGTTGAAACATGGCATCAAGAGGACTTGGAAGGTGAGTATGCCGTCCATTGCTGCTATTTCCGAAAGAAGTCGGTGACACAGGAAAAGGAGAGACCGGGGAAGATGTCTGGGCTGAGTTCGGGGACAACGGTGGGGTCATGGCAGCTGCGCAAAATAGGTAAAGGCATGAAGCTGAAATCCAGGAACGACTTGCCTCGCATGACATGAATCAGGGCATTGCTATCTAAGTACTGAGGTAAGTTTGTCCGATGACCATCGGGAGGTTGATGAACAGGCGGAAGAGAAGCGGCAAACATCGCAGCTCTTGCAGCAGCCGCAAAACCCCGTCGACCAACACCGGCCATGCCAGCTTCACCACCAGTCTTTGTGTCGAACTCCGTATCTTGAAAGCGGGAGTGGGTAAGAGTGAGTGGTGGGGGAGGTGGCTGTCGCCCCGACACGGGAGGGGGAAGAACGGGAAACGGAACCATCCCTGAGGTTAGTATAGGATTACCTATCTTGGGTGATGCAGCAAAGTGCACGCGGGGAGTCGTTGGTGGTTTTTGCTCGGTTGGCGCGTGGTGTGGCTCGAGGGAAGGCTTCCGGGCACCCAAAATCGGGGGAACCTTGTCCACAGATGGACGTGACCTGATAGTAGACACCGTGGAGGGCGTGCGAGCGCGTTCAAACGAGGGACGGGGTTGAAGAGTCGGTGGGGGGGTCGCACTCGACGATACACGACTGGTGAATGGAGATCGCGATAGCAAGGGTTGCTGTAGTTGCTGTGATGGTGGTATATTGTCTCTTCGAGCAGGCGAAAGCGCGGCCGGACGGATGGGAACGGGATGAGCAGCAGTCTCGCCCAATCGTGGAAAGGCAGGAGACGTCGCATTGGAGGGGGTTCCGACGCGCTGCAAGGAGGGCGGTAAGGGGTCACGGGCGGGGGTCGAGGTGCGGTCAGGAGGGGTGGGCTGTGGTCGATCAGGGGAGCGAGAAGGAGGGGATACGTTGGTGACCGTATTAGATATGTCCGGCGGTGTGCGCTGAAACGGATCACGACTCGGCGCAAGAACCCGTTCGCCATCTTTGGAGTGCTTCTCGGAAGGATGTGATCTCGACTGCAGTCGCTGCGGTAAGGAGAATACGGTAGATTTGGGGGACACTGGGGACTGTTTTTGGAGGGAGGGAGGGAATGGAGCGCATACATGGTCGCCGAGGTTGGCGAGGGGGACAGGCAGACCACAGCTGGAGCATTTTACGGTCGGAAGTACCTGGGATACACGGGGAGTCGATTCGTGTGCAGACTGGGGCATAGAAAAGAGTGTGGGGGAGGAAGAGGGGGAGGAGGGGGAGGAGGGAGGGGAGAAGAGGGAAGGAGGGTATACAACTAGGAATGCGAACTAAACTTGTCGGGTGCAGAAACGACGGTTGTGCGAATTCATGCTGATTACCGTCCTTCGACCAACACAAAGGTAAAAACAGTGTCAATGTTACATGTATCTACATATTCCAAGACAACACGCGTTCATCACGACCGTTCTTGCAGTATTTGGCCTCTCCCCTCCCCTTCGGTGTTCACGCTTTCGCCTGCGGTGCTGGTCGCATTGAACCGAGTAAAGAACGAATCCCACTGCCCTGTGGCGCATAACGCTCGGTATTGATTATCGATTCTCCAACGCTGGCATGAAACCGTACATACCCCAGTCAAACATCCCGCCAGGGATGCCTTCTAGTAGGCCAATGTCTGCCATCGCAAACTGCTCCAGTGTATTTGACGCTTGGGGGACATCAAGAACGTTCAGCACCTGCACGTTCCCCGGCGTCTGGCGTGTCGCGTCGTTCAAATCCGGGTTCATATTCGGGAATGCAGCCGAAACGCCACCATCGCCACTTTCCACTGGCACTTGACCACCACTAAGTGGCGTAATGTTGACAAGTGATGACCCTGGACAAGCGACTGGATCTTGTTGATCCATCAAAAACGTCACCAATTCTGTCATGGTCGTGACATAGTACAACAAATTGCTTACCATCATCATCTTCATCTGATGACGTGATAACATGAGGTAGCTCCTCGTAATCTTCTTGACATGCTTCGCCATGTGCAATGAATACCCCACCGCCGGGACGCGAGGGGTCCTTCTTATATTCTATCCCACGTAACGGTCGTTTGCCTTTCACCCCCCCAGTTGGACTGAGTAGAGGTGGCTGGTCGAGGGGAAGTGACGGCCCTTGAGTCGCTTCATAGAGCAACGCAATAATCTCGGCTGTCTGAATCATCCAAGACTCCAAGGTCACAGATACTCATATTCCCCTCGCAGTCACAACTACTCACCTTACGTCGGGCAGACATGTGATCAGGAGATATCGATCCTTCCCACCTCCGAACGCAGTCCCGCAGTTTCCGCAGTTTAGCAGCTGCGTCGGGGTCTTGCCGCCGGGCCCATGTATGATACTGGAATGCCGTTCGGCGCTTGGAACACCCCACCGATATTGCAACATACCTGTACCAATGCACATGACGTCGCAGCATATGCGACTAGGAGCCATATATCGTATATGTGTTCATGGGCATCGAGCCAATCAATCGACTCCCCAGTAAGCCGTACAAGTGCATTCCAGGTCTCCACCGTCAACCCGAATTTGAGATGTTCCGGGCAGGTATACGATATCCGCATGAAGACGCGCCAGAATATCATACAGACACACGAATAAAGTAGATGCAGGAGACCTGATGAAAGTAAACTTTAGTACGCAAGGAAAGAAAATCTCGCTTTGTATCGTACCTGCATTATGAGACGTATCGGGTCCCTGATATGTGAGATTTTCGGGAAGATTGACTTTCCAGTTTTGCAGATCCGCTAGCAAGCTGTACAACACTTCGTCCGTCGTAAACATCAAGCCAGAGGGACTTGGCAAGCCATCAGCCAGAAAGAGGGTCGCTTCCCAGATATAATCATACCTGTATATCGTCTTCAACACACGTCCAAGTATGACGCTCAACCGAACGAGTTCGTTCATATAAAGATCATTAGGGTCCCCAGAGGAAGGTAGACGTGCGTCACAATCTTGGACGTCAATCATGTACGGGTGGCCATACGTTAGGCTGAGCCTTCCGATGAGTTAGTCAGTGTTGGAGGCATCAATGCAAAGTTGTCCAAACCATCTGTCACAAATGACACAGACTCCCCATAACCGTCGCCGAAGCTCTATGCTTTGTTTTACCGACTCTGTTCGGTGAAGGCCGAGATCTTGAGCCTAAGGTAACTGTCAAACAACCACGATTGTCTGTCAACATAACCGCTTACCATGCGTAGTGCGGTACCAAGGCGAATCCATAATGCCGACAGCGCGTTGGGTACGTATTGTGAATGACAGTCACCCACCATACTCAGTATCAACAATGCCTGGACGTTTGCGATCGATGCTGTCGATAAAACATCCTCCGTTTTGATCACACAGTTAACTGTATACCGAATCGAGTCAAAAACGGATTGTGGAACCTCTCTTCGAGCAGCAGCCACGAGACACATGGAATAAAGTAAGATCGGCGGTGGGGAAGGGTTAGAAAGGAACTCGGGTTGTGTAATGATGGGTAATGTCGGGGAGATATCCTTGAAATAAACGTTGACGAGTTTCTGAATGACCTCGGAATCAAGCCGAAAGTCCATCGGCTTGGGGTGCGGCAGCTGCTTGTCGTCCGGAGGCATGTTTTGCACCGATATAACGCCATCCCCATTTGTTGACACTTCCCAGGTGTGATGATAGCGTTGATCATAACTTTCGTATACGCGAGAAGCAATCGCCGCTTGCGAGTGTAGCAAATGCGCGGCAGTGGTTTGACCTGCTACCGCATCGAATTTCAGCACAATGCTACAAGTGGGTTGCAAAACAGACCATAAACTTGGCGATCTATCTGAGTTTCTGTCTGGGGGGATGATGTATTTCGCTGAACATCGGCGGGTCCATCTCTTTCCTTTTCAGCCGGGGGATCTTCTTCAAGTTTTTTCTTTTTGAATCGCGTTTCTGTGATTGGAAGGAAGAAAGTGCACTCAAAGCCGTATTGCTTGCAGTGCTGACACAGTGGAGGGTCCGAGTCGGCGAGAACATCACATCTACGGTACCTTAGGCAGGATGTATACGACAAAAGCACGATGCGCTCACCTAATTTTTCGACTACGACAGCTATCGCATGCACGTTGAGTCTTGGTGCGCTTTTTGGCGTCGATTGGACTAGCGGCAGGTGGAGTGAGCTTTGGGACATTTTCGCTCGAGGGACCATCGTTATCGGAGTCTCTGTCTCTTGGCCGCGCTGCATCGGTTCTTCGTTTCCTCTTGCCCGTCGCTGCGGTCGTGGACATGTCCGTCATGGACGACGTGCTGACAAGTGGCTGCTGCTGCTGAGATGGTGGGTGCTGGTCGGAAAGATATGTATTTGGACGGGGTGGTCCGTACATCATCATCTGTTGCGGATATTGAGGATATGGAGCGTATCCGTGCGGGGCTGGGGGATATGCAGTGGGGTGCATAGGGTAATATTGGGCAGGGATGGCAGGACCATTGGCGCCATTCATGGTGGGGGCAGGTGGGTAGGTGGTAGAGTGATTATGAGTGAAAGGAGAAGGGTTGATGGGGTAGTTGTGATTCATCATGTAATGTACGCCAGGATATGGCTGAAGAGTGGGGCCACGTGCGGCAGCAAACCGGGCGTAGTCTTGAGCGTGTTCGGCCGTGTTTCGAGGCGCTGGCGGAGGACATCAAATGAGAAAGTGTGAAAGACGGAAAGAAAGAGACGGACGGGCGTCGTTTGATTCGCCTGGACTGAGCCGACGGCCGGGAGGACGGCTAGAAGAGGGGGCGTTCGGCACGGAGAGTGGAGTTGACTGAGAATCTGGCTGTTTCTTCTGCCGGGGTTTTCTAGTGGGCCTCGACGATGTGCTGGTAATTATCGACTGAGATTCGGATGACTTTGGATCCCGGGCAGGCGATTCCATAGGGAGGGGGGACTGTAGGAGCCGACTATATGCACCCAACCCAAGACCGTGACTCCGAATTTGCCGAGTTATGCAATGGTGAATTGAATGTCTATAGGCTCAAAGGGATCGAACGGAGCGCGACTAAAATTCAGAAAACGTTCTCAGCGCTTGGTCGTGGGCGTGCGCGATGTTCTCGTCGTACCTCTGGCGTCTTCTGGCGACTTGGGCAATTGGGATGACGAGCGTACCAAAGAAATGCCGTGTCCTCGGAACACCATTTTTAGTCGGAGAAGTAAAATATTCATCTCCGCGGTCCGAGGCTCGATCGTGCCAGTATGCCGTGATTCAGGTCGTCTCATCGATTATGTATACGCTCTTATTAGCCTACTTAAGAAGGAACGACGTTACACGTCGCCGGTACGTCTCACTTGCTCTAGATCATCCTCGTTCCACCTAGCGTCATCCAAACTAGGGTTGACTTGCCTCTTATCTTCCGTCACGATCGCACGGGCGTTCAGCCACGAAAATCCGGATGGTCGGCATAGTATTTCTGCGAGGTTGGTTCGCCAGGAACCGTACGAGAAAGGGTTGGGGGGAGGAGCGCCAGGAACCAAGGTTTTATGCGCCTGATTCCTGATCTGTACCACCGCATCAACGTAAATTGAAGAGACAAGAAAATCGATAGCCGAACCTGTTCGATGGTGGTAACATTTAGTAGTAGAAGCTAAGTGGCGTCAGTAGGTGAATGATGAGGGCAAAAAAAAGAGAAGCGTACTCTCATGTGGTATGCGAGCAGGGCTGTCACCGGCCAGACGACAAAAATGGATAAGGCGAATGCGATAGCACTGCCGACACCATGGCTAAGAGCGTGGCGGAAATCGAAATGATCCCTTTGAGTGAGAATATAAAGATGAAGGGCGGATGTGCAAATGACGAGACAGAGAGTCAAGACCTGGTATGGGATGAGAAGATCGTCGGGATGGTAAAAGAGCGAGACCCACGGCGGAGAATAAGAAGGAGAAAAAGAAGGTGTAATTGCGGCGGCCGACACAATTATTTACCCATTGACAATGGTGATCGCAGTCGTCGACGCAGTTATCACACTGGAGTGGGATGAGAAGTGGGTAGGGAGAGGAAAGAGAGAGGTTTACCATTCTACAGTGACTGGAACGAGGTGGCCTGTAGGTTTTGCAAGTGAGACAATACTTGACGCGCACGCTGAAAAAGCATGGAGATGAGGAAGGGGGAGAAGAAGACAAGCACACACGTGTCGGAGCGAATTCTGAGGTCACGGGGAAGGGGTACTCTAACGGCACCATCGGAAGGGGAGGTAGGGGGAAGAGGGGGATCTGGATCTAAATCACGGGGTAGGATGCCGGGGTCGCGAAAAGCCTATAGTGCATGGTGGGAGATGTATGAAAGGGAGGATGAGATGAGAGGGACGTACTGTGGCAAGCATGCAGGAGATGGTGAGGAGGGTCATGTAGGCGCCAACGGCAGCGACGGCCGGAGATTCATTTTGCCACCACCAGACGCAGGTAGTGGAAAACCAGGTGGCTGATATGGCGATGACGAGCGCAAGGGAAGCGATAAACGCGTAAGGAGAGTCACCACCGGTCAGTAGACGGCCGGCACAAAAGAAACGATTACGGGAGGGATAGAGTTGATAGACACGGGTGTGGGGGACCAAAGGGACGGCAGACAAAGGAGGGAATGCTTTTGGAGGATCAGATACGAAGACGTTGGGAGAAGGGGAGGAAGAAGGGGGTCTGCTTGAGGGGGTACGAACGTGAAAGACGGAAGGGGGAGGGATGGAAGGGGATAGTTGTGCGGAATGGGGGCGATGAAAACTCTTGCGAGGAGCGGAGAGGGGGATGAGATCGCGGGTGGAGTCGAGGCTGGGGTTGTGTGAGAGGGGATTTATGCCGGAACAGAAGCGACTCTGTAAGGGCGTGTCTGAAAGGAGAGGCTCTTTACTGCGCTTTGAATGGGTGGCGAGGGGATGGGAGTCAGAGTCGTGTTGCGAGGGGATGGGATGGGAGTGGGCTGAAGGGGAGGGCGAGGGCGAGGACGAGTGGATGGGTCTGGAGGGATGGAAGAAAGAGGCAGAAGGCAAAATACCGCCAGCGTGAGTCGAAGTGTGGAACGTGGCGATCGTTGGCGGCGAGGACAACGGCTGGTCGCGGGGGGACGAGGACGGCGACGAGGACGAGCGGACGATGACCACCTGGTCGAGGCTGGCCGGCCGAGGGGACATAGCAAAGTGGAAGGGAACAAAGTCGATGTAAGCTAATTTCCCACGACCTCGCACGATGTCGACGATCAAGCGTTCTTTGCTCGTCGCCGCCCTCGACGCCCTCGACGTTCCCCGCCACCTCGATCCCGCCATCGCCGCCGCTGCCACAGTCACCGCCGACACCCTCTTCATCGTGCTCGTCTCCGACGCGTTCGATCGCAGCCGTACCGACGCCTGGGTCCACGTCCAGACCCTCCTCGCACACGTCTACGTACAGGCCGCCAAAGCCGCCCACCAGCAGAACAACCTCCTCCTCGACGTCTCCGTCCTCCTCCATACCGTCCTTCTCCCGGAGTCGATCCCACCCGCCCTCGACCGCTGCTTCCGTGTCCATGACAGTCCGTCTGCTCCTCTGTCGCCGTAACACCCTTCCCCGCTCACTCTTACTCAGACCTCTCCCTCCCGGATTCCCTCTCTTCTATCCACCACACCTTCCTCCCTTCTCCCCGCCCATCCCCATCCCATCCCCTCCCCCTTTCCTCCTCCTCTCCTTGTTATCCCGTCGTCGCCCTAGGTGGTACCTTTGACCACCTTCATGCAGGCCACAAAATCCTCCTCAGCATGGCTGCATGGATCGCATCACGAAAGGTCATCGTCGGCGTAACAGGTACCTCACCCCCTTCGCCCTTCTTTTCCAGCTCAACTCCCTCCAGTCGACGCCCTTCTCAAGAAGAAATCGAACCCGCATCTCCTCGAATCTTTCCGCACAAGAGTACACAAGACACGCGCCTTTCTCACCCTCTTTCGTCCCGATCTCGAGTACGAGCTTTCCGAGCTCCACGACGTGTGCGGCCCGACAGGTTACGACCCCGATATCCAGGCCCTAGTCGTCAGCAAGGAAACACTCTCTGGTGCGGCTACCAGTACGTCTCCGCGCCTCCTCTCTCCTTCCTTTCTAACCTCCTGCTCCTAGTCGACATGGAGCGTGCTCGCAAGGGTTTTCCGCCCTTACAGACCTTTGTCATAGACGTCATCTCCTCACACACTTCAAAACTCGATCACGAGGATACCGAAATCCTAAAGCAGACAAAGATGAGCAGCACCTTCATCCGTCAATGGATCGCTTCAAACTACCCAAGTCCCTAATCACCGTCCTGTATTCGTTGTATCTTATTTTTACACATCCTGTAGATTCCCTATATATATACAGTCTACTTTCCGTTGACTCCTTGTCCTCAGCATGCGCTCTCAGGTGTTACCTTCGCTCTTCACTCTCTCCATCGCGAACGCAATTCAGACCCATATATACCCGAACGATGCTAACCCCACTCCAACACTTTTCCAGTTTGATCTTTCTCAGGCTCACCAGTTTACTGCCCATCCCCATCACATCGACCTCCCGTCCGAATCCTCCGTCCCTCACCCCGCAATCTCTCTCAAGGCAGTCCCTACAACCGTTTTCAGACCAAGTTCTTACGATGCTCTCCAACACGCTCGCTTGAGATCCATGCACCAGGCCCAGAGCGAGCCTGTAGAATGGTTTCAAGCACAGGTCCTTGCGCCCGACATCACTGATAGGCACACCCTCGCGCAGCTCGCACGCATGGCCGCCAATGCCTATCAACTTCCCTGGAAAGACAACTGGTATGAACTCGACCCCTCATGGAACATCAACGCTGTATGTCTTCGCGCCATCATCGTCCGTTACTCCATTGAGTCGTTCGCCCTAGAGCTTTCCATTTGGCTGGGACGATGGCGAACAGGGTTTTCGTGGCTACGTCTTTCGCTCTCGAGACAACTCGACCATTGTCTTGTCGATAAAAGGCACCACCCTACCTCTACAAGGTCCCACATCCAAGCTGGATAAACTCAATGACAATTTGTTGTTTTCCTGCTGTTGTGCCCGTGTCGATTTCTCGTGGGCCTTTTCAACGGTGTGCGACTGTCACGATTGGTTAGGTCTCCGTAGACGCTGTGATGATCCATGTCTCTCCGCCGCTCTTATCAAAGACAGCCTATTTTATTCCACTGGCGTCGTAAGTTCCGTCGAATATATTCTTCAGCACATTCCTTTGAACTCGGAGAAATCAGAGATTGGTCAACGACTTGCAGCTCCTCTTCCCCCATGCTAACATTTGGCTTGTTGGCCACAGCCTCGGGGGAAGTCTTGCCTCTCTCCTTGGCTCCACTTTTGGTTTGCCTGCAGTTGCGTTTGAAGCTCCCGGCGAACGGATAGCAGCGTATAGACTCCACCTCCCATTACCCCCTTCTCTTCCTGGGCGGGACCTCCCTCACGTGCCTGTCACCCACATATACCATAATGCGGATCCCATACCCCAAGGTGCTTGCACAGGTATCACTTCGCTATGCGCTCAGGCTGGCTATGCACTCGAAACACGGTGTCATCTAGGCCAGACAATCATGTACGATACCGTATCGAGACTCGGGTGGCACGCCGACGTGCGAAAACACCCCATTAAAGAGTTGGTCTTGAATGTACTGGATCTCGAAGGTCCATGGCCAGACGAGCAAGGAGAACACGAGGTCCCCACCCCTCGCGAAGAGGTCGACTGCGTCGTAGGCATTCTGCCCCAAACATCGTGCAGTGTGACGCATTCTGATGGTGCCTTTTGCAGGATTGTTTCAAGTGGGAGTTCGGGCGCTTCAAGCTCAGGCCATGATGCATCCATCCCCGCGGTCGTAGTACTCCAATGATTACTTTCGCCAACGCATACCAATGCTGTAACCATATTCATGCATGGTGGTCCTGCCCTCCGATCACTGTGCCTTGAACGATCACTTTCTTGATGTTCCGACTGTCACCACAAAACATGAACCGTTCCAGCCATCGCTTGAGATTTGATTCGAGTTCAGTATCTTGTTCAAGATCGTGGCCCCATACGGCGGGGTTCTCTGGTTCATTCCGGGTGCTCGAATGACCCTATACGATCTTATAAACAACAAACTTCTGCCCCACCTTTGGTCGCGAGATAGAGCAGGGATGCAATTCCAAGTTTTTTGTTGGTGAAGCTTCCTTGTGGGAGCGACCACGATAATCATAGTTTGGAATTTTGCTGTGCCCCATCCACCATTTCCGGAGGAGTATGAGGCTTGTGTCCATGCTCGTGCTCACGATCCCGGTTTTGAGACTCAGCTTGGGTGGCGAGCATCTTGGAAACAATGCTGGCCATTTGGATGGCATGCAAAATTGACGGATTGTAGCCGCCACTGACGTCAGAGCCCCACCTGAGTTGATGAGTGATCACAAGGCAAATAACCTGAGCACGCCCGAAGCTTGATACCACGATCCAGGAGCATACCCACTCTCGCTATTCCATTGCTCAGGTAAAAATTACTTGTTGGGCAGTGGGAGACCGGCTCCTTTTTCTGCTATAAGGTCCATCTCTTCTTCGGTAAGCCAGACGCCATGTGCAAGAATGGTGTTGTGTCGAAGAAGCTTGAACTTGTCGTATATGCCGGCGTACGAGTGGGCTTTGAAGTACTGTAAAGCGTCCTCGACCTCCCTTTCATTCTCGGAGATGTGAGTTTGAATGGCGACGGTAGGCATCGACTCAGCAAGTTTGCCGAGTTCGGCCAGGAGCTCTGGCGAACAAGAAATCGCAAAACGAGGAGTAATGATCGGATGTACTAAAGGTTCTCGTGCTTGCGAGTGTGGGAGCGCCTCTATGTGCCTTATAAGATCGACAGTCGCACTCACGGACTCTTGGACGGATTTCTCGACATAGTAATCCGGACAGTGCCAGTCCATGTTGCATTTCCGGGTAACCGGTTCAGGAGACAGGATGGAAATCCAGAATGGCAGACCTACGCCGACGAAAGCCTGCTGGCCTGGGATGGCTTGTCAATAAGGCGGAAATCAGGGCAGTTGAGATCGTACCTTTCTTGCAGACAAGGTCCGCTAGACGCATCGTCGAGTCTCAATGCAAGCTGCCATAGTAGTAACATGACGTGGTCTAAGACGTGTTGGGGCTCATGGATGTCGCAAGCCATGGACTACTTACACCGGACGTGACGACCCGCTGGACGACTTCAGAGTACTGTATATGCACTCGGCATAGTCCGCATCGGCGAAATTAGATTTGGCGGGAAAGGTAAAAGTGGTGAGCCAATCCAAGAGTTGAAAACCACCGCCGCTGACAAGCGGGAGTAAGATGCATCAAAACGGAAGTTATTGCGCATACACGTCTAGGCTTGGAAACTGGCAGGCATGCTGACAAAAACATGAGTAGGGTGCGACAACGGGGGGAGCCGTGTACGATGTGGGTATCGATGAGGCCAGGCATGAAGAATTCGCCCGGTGCAATTCTACGAGGGCATAGGACTGCAGGCTATGACGAGCGATGGTGTCGCGTAAGTTGGCGGGGTCGACGTCCGCGCGTCGATCCAGATAATGTTACCATCCTCACCTACGGCGATGAGACAACTTGGGAGGGCGAGAAAGGCGGACAGCGACTGTGGGTTGATGACGGCGCCGAAGAAGATGGTAGTCATAGTAGTAGTAGGAGTATAAAACCCGCTTGTCTCATTTCCCACCTCTCCTTCGTCCAGGTCTCCTCGTCCCTCATGCCCTCCCTCCGCCGCTCGTTCTCCTCCCCCTCCGTCCGTTCGTCCCCTTACTCGCCTTCCCTCTCAACCACCACTCGCCCCCGCCAATCCGCACCTCATCCTCGCCGTTCGTCCGGCTCTGCTACAGCCGAACGTCGGGTCTTGGCCGACATCGAGTGGTGGCGAGTGCATGACGGCCAATGCGACCTCGACCTGCAGGACGATGCTCACACAATGGACGGTGATGGTGTCCCTCCGAGTGGTTCCGTCATGCTCTCCGCCGGCGGGGATACTCTGGTGCCACCCCAGACAATTCTTCCTCCACATAGCTTCTCAATGGATTCGATGCAGGTGAACTTTCGTCCCGAGCCCCCGGTCCCATGCTAATCTGTATTGTACAGTCAGTCCTCCCTGACCCATTTGCTATTGCACCGTACTCGCCTCACGGGAGTAACCGTCGTGGCGGAGACTCTTCGGTGGAGTCGACGCCAGAGCTGTCCACCGCGCCCCTCGAGACCGTTCTAGCAAACTCATTCACCTGTCCTCTTGGCTATCATCTCTTCTTCCCGCCTTCGCCAACTCGGATGGGTGGGCGACAAGCACATCCCCTGTTTGGATTACGCTCCGTCTCAGCGCCAGGTTTGTCCCACCACGGGACCTTTGAGCCTGATTTTGCAGATATTGGCGGTGACACCTTTTCCCTCGACCAAAATCTCTTCCAATAGTTGTCTACCCCGCTGGCCAATATCCTTCGTGTGCTTGCACGATTTCCAATCCCAGATATCTCCATTAATGCATGGGGAGACTTTTTCATATATCCATTTCTTCATTTTAATGCATTTTTAACCCATCTCTTGCATATCATTCATCTTAGCATTCTCACGTTATTCCTTTGATGATTTACGTGAAAATCCCTCTGGGTCTGGTGCGAAGATGAGAGCCTTGGAGACCCGTGAACTTTTTTCCTTCTGTGCTGTGTTTACCCTCACGTCCCAGCGATGCCCTCCACTTACTTTGCTGTCTCCTACCTACCGTGTCTTTGCCCTGGCTGCTCAAGTCGCAAAGTCGGTTGTCACTCATGCCTTCCCGCACGCCACTGTAACGACTAGATATGCACGTTGACTGTTTTCTTGCTCAAGTGTGTTTCAGTTTCTTATCCGCGTACAATCTTTGTGAAGATTCTGCTCCCGAAAATCAAATCTCGCATGGTCAAGTGCTGTGTAATAGTAGTACTCTGCTAACGGTACTGCTAAATACATGCGTTTCGTCAATAGTCGTCTCCGCTGAGGACTTGCCTGAGCCCATTATGACGCAGCATCGTTAAAGTTGAGACCCAGAAAACAACGTCGAGTATTTTGAAGTGTGCACCATCAGGTGGCATTGACAATGAGTTGTCGAGTAGTCGGCATACACGTACACTTGAGCGCTGCAAGTCTTGGCACGTAATATTGACGAGAAGCCAGTACCAGTCGAGGCGCGAAGCTATCTCTGCATCCCCGCGAAAATTGCCGGACCAGACACTTTGCTCCACCGCGAAACGGTAATGGGTCCATACCGAAGTTGCACATCCGGAAGCGAGTGCTGTGCGACGCGGCCATTGGACACAGCCTGGCCCGGTGATGGTTGGCCCACGGCGCTCTGTTGTGACTGACCGAGCCGCGCTTTCCACGCGCTTCGCACAACTGGGCTACGTGCAAGCAGCTAATGTCACGCGCGTTAGGCAATGTAAATGCAGATAAGTCAACGAAGGAAACTGACCATTGACTTTTCTACACCATCAGCAATGCTTTGTATAATATTGCCAACCACAGTACGAAAATTTCCATGAGGTTTGTCGTCTCTGAAACGCATCATCCGCCACCGCTCCAGCTGAGGGTCCCAGTGCACTTCGACGATCCGATCGTCGATTTGTTCACCTGTCAGCTTCATCCTGCAACATCGTCAAACACAAGGTCCATGGTGGCTTAATAAAAACATACCTTTCCCATTCATCATCGTCCACAAATAATGTATCGTAAGGCTCATATTTGGGCTGACCTCTTTCGTCTCCACAGTACACATGAAGGCCAAAGAAAGGTTTTCCATGGAAATCAGGCTGGGATAAATCAGACTTTGATGGGGGGAAACGTAGGACAAGTTTGAAGTCAATCGAGTTTTCCGAGGGAGGTTTCCACTTCAATCTGCACGAAGAAACGTTTTAGTCGATCAAAGTTACACAAAGCGTTAGCCACATACGTACATGTTCGGATCTGTGCCTGGAACATAGGGGGTCTCCCGACAGGTGTATATGAGACCGTCATTGCCGTGCTGTAGCTTGGGTATTACTAGCCGGAACACGTCTTCAATACCGTAGGAGAAGCTTATATCCTTGACTTGAATACTAGATTCACGTGAAGAGGCGCTAAAAAAACTTTATGGTCGCTTACTCGAATGGTATACTTTCGGCCAATTGCGGAAATTGATCCTTGGCTTTGCGCCACGGCCTATAGAAACGCTCTTTCAAGCGCTGCCAAACTAATTAGCGAATATAGTATGATCGGAAGAAAGATAGGCATACCCCATATCGCTTGTCCAGTGAACGTGACATGACATTTTCGTTGTTGAAAACGAGACAATCGAATGCTAAATAGCGAAGTGTTTCCTGGATGTGGTAGTCAGATGGGTGGCGCATAAAAGAAAAAAAAGTCAATGCGTACTTTGTTGGTTGCAGGGTCCACATCCACCACGAGCTCTCCATCCAGTATAGTATCCAGAAGGGAATCTCGGGGTCTGTCCGGATGAGGAAACCAGAAGCCAGAGACTTCGTAGTAGATGTTGTGTCGATCAATCTGAGTCGTGTGGATGGTCAAGTCGGGAAACGACGGTAGGGGGACGCACTAGATATACGGCTTGACTTCCGCCGTCTGGGTCGGTTTGCAAGAGGAAGAGGACACGAACACCGTCCGACTTCTCGCATACCCAGTAGCTGTATGGAAGGGTTTAGCCATGTAACACGTCGCACACAAGTATTCAAAGTACTCTCTGCATTCGAGCTCTGCCAGGTGGCTCATTGAAAAGCTGACGGGCTGGCTTCCCGGGAAACTGAAGGATGCGCAAGCTGAAGAAGTTGGAGCGTTTGAACACAAGCTCGGGTACGCACCGATCGTGATCAAGCTGGCAAAGTTTTGCGACATGGCTTTTGAGCCATAGCTCCTGTCTTGAACCCCGCAGGACGCGACAACCGGGAATGTCCGGAACTCGAGACATTCGAAGCTGAGGTGTGTATGAGCGGCGATTAGAACAAACGTACAGCACCACTGGGGCTACGGCCAAAAACTCGGTAGCGAATTAATAACAAGTTGAAAGCATGGATGAGGAGGAGTACAGCATTAGTAACAAGTGGTTAATAACATCGATTATGTAACATCAATCATGTGACTGCAGAATTACCAGGATATCAGCAATCACGTGACCGCCTGGTCACAGGAGACCCGTCTAACTGTACACTGTACAATTATTAAAAAGGTATTGAACTTGCTAAGAAGTTCCACGATAATAACACGACGGTTTTTGGTGTCATGGCACATACTTTCGGCTTAAAAAGTGGGATGGTGAAGGGAATAACGATTAACTTGAACATGTGTGGAGTGAAAGTAACACTAGAGCGAATCGAATACGCTAGACTCTACACAACTGCGACTGCTGCTCATCGGTCCTCAGCCCATTCCTTGATCAGCCAATCAGTAGGTATTTAGGTACACGCAACGGTCGCAACTCACGTTTTCCTTCTTGATTTGGGCCTGCGAGTAAAGATGTAATTCGGTATCCATTCAACCCTTCACCAAGGAGGTACATACCTCTTCTTCGGGGGTGAAGTCGTTTACAATGTTGAAGAGTTTTCGGATTTCCTCGGGAGTCTTGCCCTTGATCATGTTTGCAACGGTTTTGCACCCGACATCCCTGATGGGGGCTGAGTGTGCTGGAATTAACTCGAATGATGTCACACTCACAGGAGGGACTTGATGTCGAGGTAGTTGGCAGCGAGGATGATCTCAAACAACATTTCCTGGTCGACGGTGATAAACTTTTGATCCCATTCACTGATATCGGTCGTGCGCTTGCGCGTCTCATCCTGGCTCTGGTCAGAGTCCGCGCTGGGAAGGGGTTCTCCGCGGTGATGCTCGCAGTACTCAAGGACCTAATGGGGTGTCGATGATCAGCCAAAGCCGAGCGCCGTGCGCACAAACGATTGGTAGATGATTGCAATAGTCACCTTCTTGAGCACGCTAGAGGACACGTTGGGGAGCGGGATGGGCTGATCGCTCTCACCGACGTCTATCACCAAAGGGTGTAGCTAAAGACGGATATGCGGGAGTATAAAGCGAGACGTTACCTTCGAGCATGTTTTTAATGAGCACGCTGCGCTCGACGACTTCCTTGTCGGCGTGAAACTGTTCGTTGTCTGAGGTGACGAGGAGGACCATGTTGTGGTGATGAGGGGCTGCGAGCAAGTGGAAAGAAAGGGGACACGCGGGCGCTCTTTTATGCTATTTTGCTCTGTCACGCGGTGGCACCGATCTGACTCTCCGCCCATGTTGCCCTTTACGCTCATCTCCCGCTGGCCGCAGCTCACCCCGGGTCCGTTCTCGTCCGTCCTAGGTTTGTATGCTTATCCTTTTTTATTTTTAATGTACTGACCCTCCTTCAGGATCTGTTCGCACCGCAACCAAGCGTGCAGGTGGCACCGTCCGCAATCACGGTGGCTCTCCCGGAAAGCGTCTCGGGTTGAAGAAATTCTCAGGTAGGACGCACTTCAGGCGGATGTCTCCCATCCTGACCGCACCAGATCAGTATGTTATTCCCGGTAACATAATCATCCGCCAACGCGGTACCCAATTCCATCCCGGCCAAAACGTGCGTCATCCGTCGTCCCTTGCGTCGTATCACACACTGACCTCCCGCAGGTCGCAATGGGCCGTGACCATACCATTTACGCCACCGTTCCAGGCTACGTTCGATTTTACAAGCAAAAGTGGATGCGCACCGAACGCAAATTCGTCGGCGTCGTGCTCAATCGTGGAGAAAAGCTTCCGAGAGACGAGGCAGCCCTTGGGCGCAGCCGGTATTGTGAGCTCGTAAATCTAGCTGCTCCCAAAACCGGGTTATCCTCGTCCTTGACTTCGTGATCCAAATCATACTGTTGTTGTAGTAATGCACTCACGCTATAATTGTCACTGTGATCGTTGCTCTCCGACGCACCACCATGTCTTACCAGCTTAGCATCACGGCTCTGCAGCCGCAAGGTACGTAGGCAGATCTTTGGGGTTGAGCAAGACGGCTCAGTACTCCGAAAGAAATTCCTGCCGAGGACATGATTATTGCTCTTGGGCAGGAACTACTGGAGTCGACGCTGACATGGAAGAAAGGAAAAACATTTGCAAAGGGAGCAGTCCTTACTTTATCCCGACCAAAAGGACCTGCCGACGGAGCTCCCTGGCACTGTCGTGTCAGCGAGCATACAAAACAGGATGCTACATTTGACGAGTTCTGGGCCAAACTAGGGGTGAACAAGGCAGAGAACGAGAGAGAGTTCGAAGCTATTCTCTATTCCGTATTCCAATTCCTCATTGTTACCAGGTTCATCGGCGCCATCAAGAAGGTCTCCCATGTGAAACACATATCTCAGACACAGTCCATCTGGACTCTCTACTACACTTTCCCGCCCCCCATCTCCCCCCGCGTATTTACCGTACTCCAGACAGTTCACTTGGTCGAGACTTCCCCAAAATCTGGGTGCGTCTTCTTTCTATCCAAGCCGTCCTCCCTTAATCCGTGCAGGATGATCGTCTCGATCCCCATCGACTTGTCCGCGGACGAGGAACTGGCAAAGTTAGAAGAAAAGGGCACAAAGGGGAGATACGTCTCTGTAGAGCGTCTTCTCGAATTAGGGGATGGTAAAGTCGAGTGGAGAATGGCTACTTCCAGCACACCAGGTGGCAAGATTCCCTCGTTTGTCTCCGAGTCCAGCATGCCTGGACAGATCGCAGCAGTATGTCCATCTCGTCCCAGTTGTTGCCGCCTATTCACCCTGACTACAGGACGTCTCACATTTTCTCAAGTGGTTCCACACTGTGCGCAAGTAAGGGGTTATTAGCACGCTGATCAAGCTTTGCTCAACTCGATCTATATAAAACATCGTCATATGTTATCGAGAAACCTTTTATGCGAGTTCTAGATATCTTTCCACTAGACATCACTCAGAAAAACTCATATTATGGAGGAATTTTTACTTTACCTTCCCAGTTTGTCACAGCTTGATTCCACAGACGCACTTCATGTTCCCTTGTTCCACCATAATGTTCCACGAACTCGTCTCCAAACACTTCGCGAGCGATGCTACCCTGTCTCATCATCATCGTGGTCGCTGCTTCCAGTGAGCATGGCAGCATGACAACCTTCAGTCAATGTCTAAGGTCGCTTGATCGCTAAACTAATAACTGTCAAGTACTTGCCTCTTTCATGGAGGATCTATTCTGCAGCTCGCTGACCGGCGGTATGCTCAGTTTCATTCGTTTCTCAATGCCCCTGACTCCCAATTTGAAGATAGCACTTAGGGCGAAATATGGATTCATATCCGCCCCTGGCACTCGGATTTCAAATCTTGTCGCCGCTGGCGGGACTGAAGGTGGCGAGATAATACGGACTGAACACCCGCGGGCGTCATAACCATATGTCACTGCATTAGGGGCCCAAAACGCCTCTCCTCCAACAAGTCGTTTATATCCATTGATGGTAGGAACAAGCTACGTTGTCCGTAAGGAACTGCCCCAATTGATGACACTGTAGCTTGCTTACCATTGGCATCACTGGATAACACGTCACCATTCTAGCAACCCCAAAAAACATGACGAAAGCTTACCATCTGGTAGCCCTTCTAGTAATCCAGCAAGGAATTGTTCTCCTTGAAGCGAGATAAATTTGGTATCTTCACAAGCCGCATCGGAGCGCCCACTGGGGTGCTGGGGATTCGAATATGCAAAAAGATTTAACCCGGACAGATCCTGGAGTGACACATGAGTATGCCTTCAAAGCGATAAGATTGCCTTTCTATTGTATGTTTTCAAGTCGTTGGCTCACCCGCTACATCCAGGCAGCTGGCTATACGTCATTTCAAAAGAATTAGCAAGGTCTACAACATGAAACGTACATTCCCCCAAGGTTTCGCCATAAAACTCGGCATGATTCCATGTTTCACCCCGATGCTCTTCGCCAAGAACTTGAATAATATAGCATTGTCAGCCATGCGCGAGGCAGAAGTGTAAGCCAATGCGGTCTCCAGCACTCCCGGACCGGTTTCCGTGTCTGTGGTGTGTGAGTTATCAAGGTTATTGAGAAACACATTACTACCCACGATGTCCCTCTACCTCGATCTGGAATTTGATGCTTTCGTCAAACAACTCATTGAAGAACGCCTGGTTCAGTTGCGTGCGGAGAAGGGAGTATCCGTGCACTTTTGGTTGTGAATCAGTAAGCTCATTATTCAAAAATTAGCATGCTATTGACTGACTGCCAGGAGTGAGTGGCTGAAGGTTTAAAAACTTTTTCTGAGCAGCAGACTCGGCAGTCTCTGCAATCATACACAGCATTAGAGGTAGTTTCCCTTGGGACGTGTAAATACCTTTAAAGTTAAAATACTATCCCGCTTAAGTACCACACTTTGAATCGATAAGTAAAGAGGAAACTCACCTCGTATTCGACACCAGCCACGCACTTCAGGCCCATCTGCTCGGCACGCTCGCAAGTCAAACGTAGGACGCCACGCGGGTCAGCGCATAATGGTTTCAACGAGACTGGGTCTAAAAAGGAGACAAGAAAGAAGGGTACATTGTCTTCCCATGGAATCCTACGGTAGGTTGAGAGGTCTACTTGGGCCAGAACATCCCGGTAGCCATTTTCACGGTTGGAGATTGCGAGTTCGCGTGTATAAACAGCATCGTGAATGTCCCAGCCACTAAAGGAGGTAAATAAACTGAAATCGAGCGACAAATAGCCAATGGAAAGATGGCTGACAAGATAACACTGCAGAATCCAAAGCCTCCAGATGACACCGCACTCAGGAACTTGGACTTTGACTACGGTCCTTAGTCCTTGGGAGCGATGATGATGGCCGCCCTCACCATATATTTTCCCCTCAGAACACCGTCAACTAAGCAAGATGTTAATTGTCCTGATGTGCCATAAAATCGGCTGAAGCGAATCACCATCAATTCCTGCGATAAGAATAAACTGAGGTGCCACATGAATCGGTTCAAATCAAAGTCTGCAACTAACCCGCCACCTTGACTTTGGTATCATTTCTCAAGATATCTTGAAGATTCTCGAGTGATTGAGGTGTAATAATCGTGTTTGTGGTATTGCCCATGGAGGTGCGGGATGAACCTGTAAACTGACTAACATCCAGGTATCTACTTTCAGACTCATCTGCCGAATACAAGATGGGGTATTGCTATCGCACTAGTTTGACAATCCCTGCTCAAGTATCCTGTCTGTCTTGCATCGAACCTCGACAACTTCTTGTGGGTTCAGGTATGGCTAAATCTGTCCCGTTGAGACTGATGTCCACTCAAAGCTGGTCATATAGACGATGGTTCAGTCCGCCTTTACGACCTAGATACATTCAAGGTCCTTAAAGCGATACGAGGATTAGGCCTAATTTCATCCGTCATTATTCGCTCCCAGTATTCCGCTGCTCACCTTTGGGTCGCATCTGGACGACAGGTGGGGTAAATGACTATCGCCGTGTACTCGCTTTTACAATGGGGTTTATGGAAGGCGTTCCTGTTTTCATTGAAGACAGATCAACTTATCTTGACGCCTTCGGACGCCTTGCAAACGCTGGACATAGGTATCGATGATGACGATAATGTCGGAGAAGTGAGGCTTGAAACCCGGATTTCAAGTCAATAGCTAACTGCCGCGGCCAGCTCTCCATAAACGCAAAAGGTAGCAAGATGGCGTTTTGCACAGACTCCGGGACGGTGGGGATCGTTGATTTGCAAACCAACGAAATCACACGAATGAAACAAGGTCATAGCAATGTAAGTAGTACATCGTTCGCCTCAGGTCGATTCCTCACTTTTATCCTTATGCCTAGGTGTGTGGTTTCGTTCAATTTATCCCAAATCGTCCGAATGAGCTAGTCAGTGGCGGGTATGATTATGCTATATTGCATTTCGACTTCATGCAGGGAAGTCTACTCTCTCGAGATGACATGCGTTCGTTATTCGATGTCCATTTGTTAGGCGACAAAGATGCTGATTCTTGGTACCCAGCGGCCCCACCGCCATCTTCTGGGGCTTCTTTGTCTCCGCCATTCATACTCTCCCTGGCGGTATCTGCATCTGGAATAATAGCCGCAGGTACTGCTGATGGACGTCTGTACATTGGTACGAGCGGCGAAAAGTCATCGGGAGTCTCAAATGGCCGACAAAGACGGCAGCGCAGATGGAAGGGATTAGATATGGATGGCCGGATCGTAGCAGATGTCGCAGAGGGCCCTATTGTTGCCTTGTATGTCGTTTACCATTATGATTTGAAGGGAGCTCATCTTCTGCACAGAATTTTTACTAGACCACGGGAGCTGCTGATTTGCACACTCCTCGGTAAAATCGCTGAATACAAAATCTGCGGATCAGCTGCAGGTGACCCATTGAAACTAGAGCCACTGTGGAAAGGTGAAGACCGGGATATCTATAAAGTGAATTCGATCACGTATTCAGGGGAGTCCCTCATCATAGGAGGATTTCAAAAAGATGGAAGAGGTCTCATTGAAGTATGGTCTAATAAGAGGAACACGCTATAATCAGAAGTGTTCGGCTGAAAAGAAAGAACAAATTATGGTTTTCTTTTACCCTCCAGTTCTGCTATACGACGAAGGTGGGAGTCCCTCTCCATTCTGAGCCTCTCCAAGTATGTTTCGTCAGACATACGTTGGCCGAATACTGATAGCACGCGGTCCATTGGTGACCGGTACGTGGATGTTTCGACTGGAGTGGGTTGCATTGCCGTAGGTATGGAAGGCTCTGTCGATGGGCTTTGACTTGCATCAATAGAAAGATGTGTCGTATGCCACAGTGGAGCGAAGGAGACATAACGTATTCGAGAAATGTTCAATTCGTTGAAACACCATTGAAAAAGTGTACACATCAGTGCACCCGTTGTCAGGCCAGGTAATAAACCACGCCTTCCTCCTAGAACGTACAATGTGGGAACTGAATAGCAGCCTAGGATGACCTCTGACGTACGTTTCCGTGCGTTGAGAATAGCACCTGCGAATGCACCGCTTATTCCAGAGTCAAGCAACTGCAATGTTCGGATGTCAGTCCAAGACAGGGTGACCGGTTCTTGTAAAGCTGAATCGCCAGTGAGGTAAGATAGCAGTTTCTGTCTCCGGCGTTGATATTGCCTTCCGGGGAGTGCCAGTACCAGGACGGGGCTAACCGCGTATTCACGTATGCCTATCAAGGATCAGTCAACGAGGCTGAGAGTGATCCCCAGTTCGAAACCCAACAGAAAAATGTCGCAGCAGCGATTCCACTGTTCACAGCAGAGTACACGAAGAATTTGCTTGGTGCGCCATGCTTCAAGCCACCGTAAAGGCCGCCGAGTATTGCACAAAGAGACGCTACAGGAGATCGAGTTAGAGTGCATGCTTAGTTTGACAGAAGGGACTAGCTCGCATGTTGCAGCGACACCTTTGAGCACTGTTTGTGGTGCCGAAGGATCCATGTCAAGTAGTACCGATGCGTTTAGGTATTTAATTTCCAGGTTTCTTTCTACCAATGCTCAGAGTTCGGAACACGCTCGCAAAGTCGCTCCAAGGGCTGCGCTTTTACTCTAGAGCAACTCATGCTGCCAGCAATCCAGCCAGAACACTGTACTTGACACCGGGACGCGGTGTAGCAGTGATTGCGACGACCACTGCTCTGGCTCTGTGGTGCTTCTCGAACAATCTTGTCCGTAACGATCCATCCCAGAGTCTACCCTCGAAAGTTGGTTCTGTACACTCGACGCGCATCAACAGCACCGGAATGGATGAAAACGGACTTCTTTGTGCTGTCGTCTGGGGCTCTAACAAGTGAATTGCACAAACACGCGGTTACACCGAATCCCACCGTTCATTTACATCGTCAGATCACACCTCATCGACCCCCAATCACCTGAAACTGAAATCTTCCGAACCCCGGTGAACGTAAAGTGGTTGGAGAACACAGCGCTGCGAGATATGACTCTCCATGAAAGGCATGCAGCTTGTGTTGATATCCGCGGCGATGTCTTTCAGTGGGGCGATGGATTTTTCATCTCGAGTTCAGAGAACATGGCACCGAAAGCAACTCTGCGCGGCAAGGTAGGAGCTATTCTTAGGCCCAGGGCATCTATGTTCATTGCTTGTACTTTAGAATATCATAAAGATACAAGTAACCGAGTCTCGTGTGTATGCGCTTTCCGCCTCTGGCAGCATTTACGTTCTCGTGGCAAACGAGGGATCTCAGAAGTTGACCATGCAGCGTACAACTTCAGCAACCCCTTGGTGGATGTCTGATTGGCTAGCACGAGGACAACAAAGCATCGGTTCTTTTCAAATCTTCCCAAAGGAGACGCTGAGGAGGGGTGAGAAGTCGGTCTCGTTCATTTTAAAAAATTTAGGCATCTCATCGAATGTTTAGATTCATCACGATAGCTACAGGTAACGACCATCTTTTGGCGCTAACTTCAGAAGGTCGTATGTACGCGCACCCCATAAACAAGAACGCGAACTCCCATGGTCAACTTGGGTTGCAGAACGTTGGAATCCTCGAACACTCGAGCCCAACCGCCGCAGTGAGTGATGTAGATCGTTCACTTACTATTGTCGAACTTGTTCCGCAGTCGGTAGCAGGTCAGATGTCATCTTGAGAGTCAGCTAGTATTCCAAGCGAACATCAAAACGTGGCGAACGACCGTCACATTGAATTTTATTATGGGTTGTTCGAACTACCATCTTTGAAAGGCGTGAAGGTCTCTCAAATTGCAGCCGGTGGTCGAAGCAGCTTTGTTGATACCAGTTCGGGAAGGATACTTGGTTGGGGTGCAAATGAACATGGGTACGTTACGATTTATCACTGGCTCCTTTTTGTTTCACTGCTTGGGACTAGGCAGATTGGTCTTGGACTAGGAATAACATTGGATAAAATAACTGTTCCAACAAAAATTGACTTGACCAGGAATGTTCCGGCTGCTAGGAATCAAGATGTCTCAGCATAGTCGCTGGTTAGTCGACAAAATGCTTCTCTCCTATTTCTTTCTGACCTTTTCTTGTAGGTGGTGACTTGACTTGCTTCGTTGCGGAACGGAATCCTCGAGATTCATCTACTTCGTCAACATCCTCGTGTGTGGAAATGGCCAGTGGGGAGGACTAGGTAATAACACCTACTCTACTTTCCAGGGTAACCCTGTTCATGTGAGAAACATCAGTGGGTTACGTGAATGTGAGTGTATACACTATTGATCGTTGAGGCTGACTATAACTTCATGCAAGTTAATGAACAGAAGCAGCAGTTAACACCGATCATTCCATATACCATATCTGTCTCGCCCACTGGGCATGTTTTGTTGTCCTTGGACACTCAGTTGCATGCTGGTCCGGGGAGTTCTGGCCGAGACCTTGTGGCTTGGGGCCTCAACCATGACTATCAGCTGGGCACTGGAAGGAGGTCAAGCATCTGTTCACCTACAGTACTGGAGAGGCCTGAGGGTGACTGCTTCATCCTAGCTAGTCGCAAGGTGATGGTGTGGGATTTGTTGGGCAAAATCTGGAAGAAAAATGTAGAGGTTGAACAATGTACAATTGCTGGCCACAGTAGTAGTGTTGTTTACTGGAAGACTAGACTTTACAGCAGTTTTCAAAGCAATGCTGACAATGCATCTCAAAAATTCAATCACTTAGGATTGCTGACAGTGAGACCCTGAACTCATCTCAGCAAGTGATTGTCATGCTCCAGTGGTTGCACCCTCTCTACCTGGACCATGCCAACTCACATTGTCCCCAATGACACAAAACTACTCTTTTTGAAGATGGCCACTTTGTCAAAGAGATTTGTTCTATCCTAGGCATCAATAAATGCTTGTATTATGCAACTTTCCACTGTTATGTACAAATTTTTTGGCACTGTTTGCAACCCACACATGCCCAGACCATTTGGCACCATCATGTCCTCAGTGTTACGATTCCCTCATTTCTTTCTTTGTCATACTCTGACCGGCATCACCCGGTTCCTTCACCTTCTCTAGAGTGTTCTAGAACGTACAACACGTTCGTCACACGCCATTGTTATCATAACCTCTTGTCTTTCATTTCCATCGCCTCATGTTCTTCCTTATCTCTACCATGAGGCGGTTCGTATCTTTCTCATCTCCGCTTTAATCTTATCCTTGAGTACTACTTAAGCCCTGTCGTACATTGA
>JBBPMP010000030.1:0-119562 GCA_038090395.1 Boletales sp. KT-2023a
TTTTCCTTTCACACTTGTTGGTTTCGAACATGTATCACACATTGCGAACTCGGGAGTAATAGATGTATTGTTACTATCTACTACAGAAACATAGCTATGATGTTTTACCTGAGGCGAAACAAACCGCACGTCAGAACCCGAAAGTGAAAAAGAAGGTGGTACGCACATACCTATGGAGTGAGCACTTCGTACGAAGAACTCCTCCATGTAGTCGTCGACGGAATCGTCGCCCAAGCTCACCATTTCCTCATCGACCTCTTCGATTCCGGAAGAAGAGGCAAGGGGGAGATCCAGCAATTGTTGCGACATTTGAAGTCGCGCGAAGAGTGTTGGCTCCAATTGGGAGTGACGGGTGGCAACCGGTTCAAGGTTGCGGACGGTTTGTGAGGTGGCTGGGACCTCGAGGCGGCGGGCGAGAGAGATGGTATCCTTTGTTGCAGGAAATGCAGGTGGCCCATAGTGGGACGCACCAGTGGTGTGGGTGGACACGCGGGGGTCAGGGATGGGCGACGTGAACGAGGTGGCGGCGGCGGAAGTGATGATGGGGGCGGCGAAGGCGAAGGAGGCGGAGGCCTCGGCGGATGCGGCTTGCGCCTTTTCCTTCTTGGACTTCTTCTTCTCCTTTCGCTTCTTTTCGCCCTCTTCAGAGCGATTGCCTTCGTGCCACTGCTTCTTCTGGTTGTTATTCCCCTGGGTAGAGGAACCACCTTGTTGTTGTTGAGCGAACTGAGGTTCGCCCTGCTGCCGTTTGACGGCGGTGACCTTGTTCGCCTGCGGACGAGTGTCCTTAGGCGGGCGGCGTTGTGCGTATGTCTGCCAAGAGACGTTGAGCTGTTGCTCAAGGTCGACGAAGGAGGGAAGCCCCTTGGGCTTCTGTGTCTTTGGGTCCAGCTTGCTGGATGTGGCGGCGACGGCGGCGGCGATGTGATCCCCATATTTGAGGATCTTCGCGATGATCATCAGCGACCGTGTGGCGCTGGAAAGGGGGTAGCCGAAGTCGTTCAGCTTGTTGATATGTCCAGCGAGTTTGGACAGGGCGGCGATGGGGGAGTTGTTGTCGGGGAACTTGAGCTCAATCATCGCCTTGAACTCCGAGATGGCGGACGAGACGGTAGGACGATCGAATTTTTCTTTTAGGTCGGCGAGGATGGAGGCGGCGTCTTGAGTGAAGTCGATGCCACAGTCGAGGACGTGGCGTTCACACATGAGGGAGATTGCTCCTGCAGCCTTGTCGTTCTCGTCTTCCCATGACTCGATGCGGTCCTGAGCCTTTTCAAGCTCAGATGCTGATGGAGTGTAGGTGGGAGTGGTGACGTTGCCATTGCTATCAACGACCTCAGCTGTAGCGATTGGGAGCTCTGGCTTGTCCTGGTAGATCTTGGAGTAGATCCCGGTGGAGCGCAGATAGGCGATCATATTCGCCTCCCACAGCTTGAAGTTAGAGCCGTTGAGCTTGGCCATGTCCTTGAGGATAGAGCTCATGGTGAATCTGAGGAAGAGTAAACGTCAGCATGAGGCCTTACGAATAAACGAGAGGGAGCGGCGAAGCCGCATCGCTGAACGTCCAGAGCTTCCGGATTCGGAGTGACATAGTCTCCCCTTATCCTTTGCACTGTGTGCGACTACGAGAGGCGGAATAAACCGCGCTACTCGTGTCCGGCGGAATGAACCGCGCTGGACAGCACTTGTTCAACCTCTGGGAGCGGACGTGAGTCCGCATCGCGCAGAGTTCAGGTAGGTACGATGCCGAGCAAGGTTGGGCGGTGGGGACCGCGCTCATTGAACCCGCTCGGGGCTCATAACCTGTTGTGAGGGCACGCGTTTAGTAACGCTAGGAATCGGCTTACATACCTGAGGTTGTGGCTGAACGTTTAAGTGCAGGTGGTGGTTATCGAAAGAGAATCAATTAGAACTCAGCTCAGCTGAGTCTGTACTTAAATACATGAAGCGTGAGAACTAATTACTACGTATGTACGTGTACTCGTTCAACAATGTTTGCAGAGTATCGTCGTCGGAGATGCGAACGAATCCAGGTCGGTTCTGGACAGACCAAGGTGCCCATAGTGATGATCGACCCGGTAGCGCGTGAGTGGATACTAGAAGGTGTCGTTCAGGAACTCTGATGCAGTTCCCTGAGGACCGATATTGAACGAAGATCAGCGTACTAACGACTGTTTGGATGTCGTCTGTTGTCGATAGCGTCTTTATATGTAGAATGCACATCACGTTGAGCGATACCACCTCGGGAAATGACTTTATGCACGTGCTTCATTATCGTATGAGAAGCTTCACTGAAGTATGCAATATTGCGGTGCGACAAAGAGCGAACCGCCGGCAAGGGTGTTCGAAAACTGCATGAACCGTTCGAACCAGTGATAAAAAATATGGTCACCAAAAAAGGCGAAAAATATACCTACCATTGTCCTCACACAAAAAATCCTCGCATCGAGCCTGTGTGGCCCGCATCGGCCATGCATAATCGCAGTAAGTGGTTGAATTCTGCGATCCACGGAACTTCTTGTTCTGCCCTTGGTTCATGCCTGTCACATAATGACTACTTCAGGCCAGCAAAGATATGCCAGATTGCACCCTAAATTCCGATATACCAAAACATCACATCCCCCAGAAAGTTCAATCAAATCACGCAGGACCTGCTTGTCAAGGCTGTCAGTGTCGATTTGTGTTGTTTTCCGACGAAGAGCCTGAGGACATACTAGATCATTTTCCCACGTGGCAAAATTGCCTGAAAAGGATTCATCTGCCACGGAATCACATTCAATGAAGGGAGAGATTATACCAACCTCGTCGACGTACTTGCCGGACCCCGCAACGTTCGTGTCTCCACCTTCCGCCAAAGAATTACCATGCAGCCTCCTGAGCAACCTTGATAGTGTCAACACACCTAACTTTCCATCCCGCATAGAACAAGAAGTTCTACTTGAAAAAACGTCCCACGTGACTTGAAATATCCTTGCACTGCCTTGATGAAGACCTCCTCAATTTACTGAGCTTGTACGCTGGGCGTAGCAGTTGCTAGTGACAGGCTGCCGCACTGACCTTGCTCTCCGTGATTCATTATGCAAAAACCTATTCGAGACTTGGCGGTAAGTTTTGGCTCCTTGTTACAAAAAGAGGGAAATAAGAACATACCATTCCTTTTTCGTTTGTCGCCCGGTTTGCACTATGGGTGACGTTGTGTGGCTGAACCGAACCGAACCATTAAATGGAATCTCTGATAAGCGTAAACGCACCTTTGGTAGGTTTTTCATCCATCATGGTGGCCATCGATGCTGCCTCCCGTGGCATCAGCTCTCAGCAGGTAGCCACTCTGGCGGAATCGACGAATCACATTCTGCTCAAGATCATCCGGAAGAATTTCGACACTCAATTCGCGACACAAGCGCTCAGTCTCTCCGGATTCCGCGAAGCTGTCTCAGCGCACGGTGGTACCGACGTCGACGCCGCCTTGCTAACCGATTTCCGGTCCCATGTCCCGCTTTCGGATTACAGCGCCTACAAGCCGTTCATAGATAAATTCGATTTGCAGCCCTGTACGGAGGCAGAAGTAGAGAACCTATTAGCTCCTGGTCTTCCAGACTTTCTTGCAACTTCTAGCGCCACGACCGGAACAGTTCCAAAGATTATGCCTAAATATAAGCATGGTGCACAAGCACTCCCGGATGGCCGTCGCAGGCTACTCGATTCGCAAGGAAAACTAATCGCTGCGGTACAAAACTGTGGATACAGGGATGTCAAGGAGATACGGGATTCGTCGGGTCTGGTTCTGCAAAAGATTCCCGTTTGTAGCGTAACAAGCGGAGGGACACGTCGAAACCTCGAATGGGCGGTAGACGATGATAAGACGTGGATGCCCATGAAAGGCATGCTTCTGTCTTTGTGCACCTGATGATACCTCTCATGTTTCATTGTCTTCAGCGCCGCACTATGTTGTGCCATGGGCGGCAGCCATGATCAGCCATGTTCCATCCTTCCTGACGATTCATGGCCTCTTCTTTCTTGCCTGTCGCGATGTGGATCATTTCTATGCGTTTTTCACCACAGTGGCCATTGATCTCTTTCGGTACATCGATGAACAGTGGGATACACTTGTATCCTGCGTAAGGGATGGTATTATACCTGATTTAGAAGGCATCAGTGACGTTCGCAGTTATTTACAGGTAAAGTGTTCAGTTTATGAAGTGCACATCGTTTCGGACGTACCTGGCAGACGTACTTCCACGCCGATCCAGAACGTGCGGCGGAGTTGCTACAAATCGGCTCCCCATTCTCCGTTGAAGGTTGGGCTGCTCGCGTCTGGCCACGAGCCAGCTTGATGTACGCGATATGCAGTGGCCCATATGTCACCCCGCTTCCCAAGGCGCGTCTTTACTCTTATGCCCTGCATCTTACGTTGAACTATGACATTTAGCTCAGGTCCATTCTGGGCCCGAACATCTTGATCCATTCTCTTCTATATGCTGCATCGGAAGGCTCAATTGGCATCTCACACGACATGAGCGTTCAAGATGAATTTGTTCTCAGGACAGATGAAGCTGTCGAGTTTTTGGATGTCTCTCAAGGCGAATCACATGAGAATATTCGTCAAGCGGTCAGTGTTACCCACTCGCCTTGAAGCGTCGAAGAGTCGCTGAGTTCAGTCTCGGATTAGTGGCAAGTGGAAGTAGGAAAGCACTACGAGCCGATCCTGACCACTCGAGATGGCTTATGGCGATATCAACTTGGTGATATCTTGTCCATCGTTGGGTTTCATTCTGAGAGGAATTCACCTATTTTCAAATATATGGGAAGAAAATCGTGCGATTCGCCATCATTTTGTGTCCATTATACACCACTGCTGATAGTCTGTCGGACAGGTTGGTAATGCAGCTCCTGCACATAAAGATCGCAGATTTCCAACTGCTAGAGGCAATCACGACCGTAAGCTCGGAGAATACGATCCAAGTACAAGAGTTTACGGCTATGGTGGACGATCGCATGTCACCCCCAACTGTAGGATTCCTCGTCGAGTTAACAGGGTCTCTTGGTGCGCTTGCATGATCACGACGGATGGGACAAGCCTGCTAATCCGCTCTGACGACAGGGTCGAACGCACACGAAGCACCGCAGAAATTGTTTGATGCTCTCGTTGCCACCGATCCCGAGCTTCGGTATGCGCTTGAGCGTGGACAAATTCGCCTCCCGACGGTGAGGATCTTGAAAGCGGGCACGTTTAGAGTGTATCGTGAATGGAGGGCTAAGAGGATCCAAGCCGGTTATGGACAGACCAAGATGCCCGTGGTGGCGATCGATCCCATAATACGCGAATGGATATTGGAAGGTGTTGTTCAGGAACTCTGATGAGTACCCCGAGGACCGATAAAGAACGAAGGTCAGTGTACTGTTAATTGTTTGAATGTCTGTCCTGTCGATAAGGTTGCTGTATTTAATTTGTATATCGACAGTACTAGCGTCGAGTGCTATGGCCATGCTAATCATGAGAAGCTCTACCGCACTATGCGATACAGTAGGAAAAAGAGCAAGTCGCCAACAAGAGTGTTCGAAATCCGCAAGTTCCAACACGTTTACCATTCCAGAGATCAGTAACGATCGTTCTGAATGGGCACGATGACTGCATGAGGAAAGTCAGCGACATGGACGAACAACGATTGGTAGCACGTACTTGGTCGTCGTTCTGCATCGAGGCAAGCCATTTGTGCATCTGTGCTATTTGGCGGAATTGAAGGTTCGAGGACACCACTGACCATAGGGATCTTGAAGTGACGACATCACAGCCAGGGTAGAGGGGGACAGACAAGGCAGTACATACTACGTCGGACAGAACCATGTCGGATTAAACGCCTTGTTCGCGAAGAACGCTTTCGCGCGGATTCCCCGAATATAACCATGACGGTTTTCTGTTGAGGTTAGCGCCCCACGCTGCAGACCGAGAGGCTGGCACGAACGCACAGCATGTTAAAACAACTTTTCCCCCGTCTTATGGACGCCGTACCTGGTATTCCGTCGAGTTCATCTCGGCGTCAGAGTGTTGGATCTGATTTAATAACGTTCACCGTCAAAGTCGATACAGTACATAACTTCTTATCAGTAGTATCTCGCTCCGCTCCTTGTCGTTCTCTGCAACAAGAAATAAGCGAAAGATTTGGATTTCTGTCTCTCTACTCCACTGGGAAAGTTGAAGCGCCGTGGAAAGGATGGGGCGACGGCAAGAAGATGAGACCCAAGCAAGTAAACAAAGGTTTGTGCGGAAACATTCTCGGATGAACCGCCACATGGTCAAACAGGAGTAGGACAAAATGAATGGACCCTGGAGCTTGAAAATTGAAACAAGAAATGCGTCGCACAGATGATTGCAAGCAGACTGCCACGGTGTACATGATTAGATGGGGGATGGCAGACGATTGACGTCCTTTTTAACTACCAGCTCTAGTGAGGTACAGCACCACCCTGAGCCTGTGAAATGACATTTAGCATGCATAGTTCAAAAGGTGCCTACCATCCCACCGCTTGCTGCGGCCTACTTGGATGGAATCCAAATTGGATACCCAGATCTTGACAATCCGCCTCGGTTCCGTGATGTTGCAAGTGGGTAAAAATAAGTCATAGTATGAGGGAAAACTCACGTGCAGCAAGAGGCCGCCGTATGCTGCAATGGGTACAGGACCAGGACAATCCATCCCGCCCGTGCTCGGCCACTGTTGCCGTGCGAGTCGTGTGCCAACCTTGGACCCTGGACGCGCAGCACGCGGCCAAAGTACCTAAAGGCGAAGATTTTTACGCCTCGAGGTATTCGTGCGGCGGTGACATTGCGCCCAGGGACTTTTATTCATTCGTCATATGTAGCACTTCCGTCGGAAGCCGATCGATCCATCAACCAGCACTAAGCCCGCATATCCTGTCTAATTGGAGAGGATCACATGCCAAGAACAGCTTCATGGTGCTGAGATTGCCCGCATGGCGGCTCCGAGTGAGGCCAGTCTTTTCAGAACCGATTTTTTAAATGATTATCCATTATGCATTGCTTACAGCGTCGCCCCCTCAACGTGTACATTTTCTCCGTCTATTACTTGGGCGTGGTCCGGCGAATGGTCCGATAACGGCTCTCCTCCATCCACACTCACACCGGGCGGTATGAAAAAGACGCGGTGAATTCGTCATGCATCGCATACGCCGCCTAACTCGGTATGCCAGTGATCGAGCACCGTCAACACACAGAACCAATGAGTCAGCGCGGCCAGGACTACGCAGACGTGGAAAATCTGGTGTGACGCGAAAAAATAATCAAACTTTCCAGGCACAATCCGCTCCGGAAGGCGGTTCGCGCTGAGCGGGAATGTAATTTAAAAGAGCCGTCAGGTACGTAAATTCACAGCCAACGAGAAGAACGCACTAGATTAATGCTCCCACAATGTATAGTGTTCCCGAGCTCAGTAGCCATCCAAAACCCATTTCGGAAAATACTTTCAACAGACCGTGCCTTATGACGAGCTGCGTAACAGGCACAATCGCGGATAGTCCGAGGGCAATAAACACCCCCGTCCTTGCCCCCCGATGACTTGGCTTTGCATATTCGGGATTCAAGACGACATACGTGGCAGCTGCCCGACACAATATGTATATCAGTCAATCTCGGTCAAACTATACAGAGCACCTACAGGCCCCAGCAAATGCAATAACAAGAGAATGAAACGTTTGAGATAGGGTATCGCAGAAAAATCCATAGGAAATGCAGGGTATGAACGACCCAACGGTGAGCACTATCAAGAAGAATTAGCGATGGGTCACAGTGCCCGAAGTGTTCGCATCATCCAGACCTATGATTCCGAGATAGTCTAAGGCGTGACATTTGGCAGAGACCTTATCTGTTTTCAGTATCGCAAATTATTGACTGCATGACGAAAACACACTTGTTGAGAGTGACACGTGGACGTATGAAACAGAGCGCTGGCGGACAGACAGAAGATTGCAGACAGAAGGAATGTTGCAATGACAAAGGTATCGACCCATGTTGCGGTTTCGTACATCTCCACATGTCTCGTTTGGAAGGTTGCAAGCAAAATGACGAATAGCATTGCACCCCAAAAGTGACTGTGAATGTTCACTGTGTGAACATTCGGCAGAGATGATCGACGTTCAGCATGAGGCCTAGACGCTGGTTAGGCTCACCAGTCTCATTGTGCACGTCTGCATATTTGTAAATAGGCAGTGTTCGTGAGCGCTCGCTTAGTACGGCCGTACATCAATGACGAGACTTACAACCGAAGATGGAAGCAATGCAGCCAGTCCACTCGTTTTGAACGCTGAAGTTGAAATCACACATTCACGTTGAAACAAGCCATCAAAGGCGTAAGCGCACTTACGGGCGGTATCCGTTCAGGATGTACTCGTTGTCCCTCTGCCACTCTGGAATCTCATTCCAAGAGAGAGTGACAGCTGTCCGCTTTGGTTGTACATCGAGTTTTTCTGTGCTATTCAAAGCGATAGACGAAGGCCTGCGCTTGTACATGGTCCTATAGCGCGGCAGGAACAAAACGCCGAGTAGCCAGTACGTGAGCCCGGCGCGCAGGCAAGAAAAAAAGGCTTGACGGCCCGTGTGAAAGTGGTACGGCCCGAATCCCAGGGATCTTGATTCCCTTCTACCGCACGTTGGGCAGGCACATATCACAAGCAGGCAACGTATGCGCTAGTGTTATTAGGTGACTTACTTGTGCTATTTGACTTTTCGAGCATGTACCAAATCATCATCCCACCGACTCAAAACGGCTCAGTAAAAATAACAATAATCTCGTCAGCTCTCGTGTCAGAGCGACTATTATACGGCGGTGCAAAGAAAATGTCATGAATAGGAAAATGTCATGTACAATATCGGGAAATTTAAGAGATGGACACCTTTCTCAGCGTAGCAAAGTCATAGACATCACCGGGCCGTGGGCACACGACTTTGCCATCATTCTTGGCAGCCACGTCCTCAAGCGCCTGACAAAAAAAATAGAGCCGTCAAAGTCGCGTCGGGCCGATGTATGAATTTATCCTACCTCCGTCGAGTAAACATATCCGTTAGGGAATGGCATTGGCATATTATCCTCGTCCATTATTTTACTGCTCATGTAGCAAACGATGGTCGAATTGGCATGGTGACTGAAGGGTACCTCTTTCGCGAGAATGCTGATGTTGGGATCGCACACTGGACAATCGATATTACGCGTGAGATCATGGCAAGCGGGTAGCCTCAAGGAAGCAAGTCCGGCGTAAAGCGCCAAGTGCAATAGCAGCTCCGTCGGTAAACTGTTCAGGGAATAAATAGCAAGGCGGAACGCTTGAATCAAAGCGTCCAGCGGGACTCGCCGTAGAGGCGCTGCGGTATGATCAGAGCCGGCGGAATCGCATCGGTGGGCACAAACCTTGTATTGCCCACGGGTTATCGAAATTGAACCGCGAGAAGCACCATAGCTTGCGTACACTGACATCGATCGGTTCTCGTTACATGACAGAAATTGGGACTTTGGCTCTGATGCATATTCTTAGAGCTCGATGAAGATCCGCTTCATAAGTCTATGCGAGTTGGGTAGACAGCTGCAACACGACAACCACAACGTGAAGACAATGGGATAATTGCACCACAGTCCTCCCATCATCGTCGCTGTCGTTGTCAAGCGAGAGGAGTGGCTTCACATGGGAGTTAAGTGACCACGGCACGGTACGCGCGAGGATGGAAGCATGACAATGACGACGATGACAAGACAACTGCAGTATTGCGGTTGTCTTGTTGTTATCGCTGTCAAGCGAGAGGAGGAAGGGAAGACGGCGGGGAACATGAAAGGGTGAGAGGGTGGCGGGCCAGTGGCATGGGGCCGCCGCACAGCACTGCCGTGCGTGTGAGGGAGCAAGAGCGTGAGGGCGACGCCACGGTGTGCGGGCGCACCCAGAAGGAAAGGGTCTGGGAAGCGGAGGCACGATTGCGCGAGTGTACGAGTGTGCGTGACTGTCGAATGACACGGGTCGTTGGGACTTGGTGGACTCACCTGTTCTTCACCCACAGCACATCCCAAATCGTGATGGCGAGAACCACGCAGTTAGGTGATACATCCTCTTTCACGGCAACCTTCGTTCAACAGAGATGTAATTTCGCTGTTAGAGAGGAAAGGGGGTTAAGGGGCATTGGCATGTGGCCAAATATAGGAAGACCAAATGATGACGCGAGTGTCTGAGACGCACATGTTGGACAAGAATAATACGACGGGACAGCGTATGATGGGTTGCTCGTCTCAAAGCCGCAGGAGATGAACGTAAGGTCATGTTGGACTAAGTACGTAAGTAGTAGCTGGTGCCAGAGGAAGATTTATGTATTCAGACAGTCTTATACTCAGCGAACGTCTTTTAGGTCGGTTCACCGGCAGTTGAAGCGAATATCCTTAAACACTTCATCCACTGTTCGGTAGGTGTTTTTCCCGCGTTCGAGGTGTTCCAAGCCACGACATGATCGGGTTAAAACTCCATTGAACCAGATTTCTTTATGACTCCGTAATCATGGTGGTCATCGATGCTGCCTCCCATAGCATCAGTCCTGAACAGGCGGCCACTCTGGTTGAATCGGTAAATTACATTCTGCTCAAGATCATCCGGAAGAATTTCAACACCCAATTCGCGACACAGGCACCCAGTCTCTCCAGATTCCGTGAAGCTGTCTCAGCGCACGGTGGTACCGAAGTTGATGCCACCTTGCTAGTTGATTTCTGGTCCCATGTCCCTCTTTCGAATCACAGTGCCTACAAGCTATTTGCAGATAAATTCAATTTGCAACCCTGTATGGAGGCAGAAGTCAAGAGCTTATTTACTCCTGGCCTTCCAGACTATCTCGCAGCCTCTAGCGCTATGACTGGGATAGTTTCAAAGATTATACCTAGATATGGATATAACTCACAATCATTCCTGCATGCCAGTGACATCCTACCCGATTTGCAGGGAAAGCATGTTACTTGGGTATAATATTGTGGATACAGGGATGCCAAGGAGGTATAGGATTCATCAGATCGGATCGTGCGAAAGATCCCTGTTTGATCGCAACGAGCGGAGAGATGCCAAACCCTTGAATGGGCAGTGGACGATGATAAAACGTGGATGTCCTCGAAAGGCATGTTTCTGTCTTTGTGCACCTTATGGTACCTCTCACGTTCCGCAGTCTTTAGCGCCGCGCTATGTTGTGCCATGGGTGGCGACGGTGATCAAACATGTCTCATCCTTTCCAACAATTCACGGCCTCTTCTTCCTTGCCTGTCGTGACATGGATCATTTCAATGCATTATTCACGACGCTGTCCATCGATCTCTTTCGATACATCGATGAACGGTGGGACAGACTTGTGTCGTCCATAAGAGATGGCATCATACCTGATTTAGAAGGCATCAGTGGCGTTCGCAGTTATTTACAGGTAGTGTATTCAGTTTATGAATTGTGTACGGCCATTCTCAGACATACCTGGCAGACGTACTTCCATGCCGATCCAGAACGTGCGGCGGAGTTGCTATAAATCGGCCCCCCATTCTCCGTTGAGGGCTGGGCTGCTCGCGTCCGGCCGCAAGCAAACCTGATAGAGACGATAAGCAGTGGCCCATTTGTTATCCCACTGCCCAAGGTGCGTACTTACTCTTCATGCTCTGTATCTTACGTTGAACTATTATATCTAGCTAAAGTCCATCCTGGGCCCGAATATCTTGATCCAACCTATGGGGTATGCTGCAGAGACAAAACACACGAGAATATTCGTCAAGGGTCAGTATATACTCGTTCACCTTGAAGATTTGAAGGGTGGCTGGGTTCAGCCCCGGCTCAGTGGCAAGTGAAAGTAGGAAAGCACTACGAGCCAATCCTGACGACCCGAGATGGCTTGTGGCGATACCAACTGGGTGATATCTTGTCCATCGTCGGGTTTCATCCTGAGGAATTTACCTGTTTTCAAATATATCGGAAGGAAATCGTGCGATTCACCGTCGTTTTGTTTATTTTACAGTCACTCATAGTCTGTTGGACAGGTTGACAATTCAGCTTCTGCACGTAAAGATTACACATTCTTAATTGCTAGAGGCAATCATGGCCACAAGCTCTGAGGATACGGCCCAAGTCCGGGAATTTACGGCCACGGTGGATGATCGCATGTCACCACCTACTGTGGGTTTTTCATCGAGTTGACAGGATCTCTCGGTACGCTTACACAATCATGACGAACAAGTCAAACCTGTTAAGCCGCTCTGACGACAGGCCGAACGCACATCGAGCACCACAGAAATTGTTTGATGCTCTCGTTGCCACTGATCCCGATCTTCGGCGTGCGTTTGAACACGGACAAATTCACCTCCCGATGTTCAGGGTCTTGAAGGAGAGTATGTTTACAGAGTTTCGTCAGCGGAGGAGCGAGCGAATCGGAGTTGTTTCTGGACAAATCAAGGTGCCCGTGGTGATGATCAATCCTATAGCGCGTGAATGGATATTGCAAGGTGTTGTTCAGGAACTTTGATGAGCTCCCGGAGACCGATAAAGAACGAAGATCAGTGTACTGTTAATTGTTGAGTGTCTTGTCCTATCAATGAGGTTGCTACGTGTGTGCAATTTGTATTTCGACTGTGCTATGCTAGTGTTGAGTGCTATGGCCATGCTAATTACGAGAAGCTCTACTCCACACAGGCTATGCGATACGGTAGGAAAAAGAGCAAGTCACCAACAAGAGTGTTCAAAACCCGTAAGTTCCAACACATTTACTATATGAGGGAAGCCAGCGACATGGACGAACAATTGGCAGCACGTACGCTGAAGGTGGTCGCCGTTCTGCATTGAGGCAAGCCATTTATGACTCCGTGCTACTCGGCGGGGCTGAAGGTTCGAGGGGACACCCTTGACATGGGGATCTTGAAGTGATGATGACATCACAATTAGGGTAGATGGGGACAGACAAGGCGTACAAACCGCATCGGACAGAATCTAGAAAACTCCTGTCAGATCGAAGTTCCGGCCTGTTCGCGAAGAACGCTTTCGTGCGGATTCGTGTGAAAAATCTGGATGATGTAAGCCGGTGCAGGGGGCGGTGCAGGACCGTGGCCCGCCTGGCGCGCAGCTTAGATTCTCTGCATATGCCTATTACGGTCTTCTGTTGAGGACGTCAGCACCCCACGCTGCGGTCCGAGAGGCTGACGCGAACTTATCTTGTGGGAGCTGCACGGAGGTATTCCGCTGAGTTCATCTTGGCGTTAGAGTGCCGGATCTGATTTATTACGGTAATCCGTCGTCAACCTGGATGAAGTATCTGTACTTCGCTCTTTTTACTTCATTATTAGGAAAGTCGAAGTGCCGTCGGATTTACAAGTGTACATAATTAGATGAGGGATGGCTGGCAGACTCTATGATTGACGCTTCTAACAACTAGCTCCAGTCGGGTACAGCACCATGTCGAGCCTGTGAAATATCATTTAACATACATGTTCAGGAAGTGCCCACCTTCGCACCGCTTGCTGTGGCCTGGATGATATTCAAATTGGAAACCAGATCTTGACAATCCGCCTCGGTTCCGCGACGTTGCAAGTGGGTAAAAATTGAGGGAAAACTCACGTGCAGCAAGAGGCGGCCCCCGCCGTATGCTGCAATGCGTATGGGACCGGCGGGACAGTCCGTGCCGTAGATTCAGCGAGCTGTCCGGCTTGTGCTTAGTCGCCGCCGCTTGTGCTAACTCGATCGAAAAGTCGACCCTGAGGAGTACTGCACAGAACTTTTTTGAATCTTTACGCCTCGAGGTATTCATGCGGCAGTGATACAGTCTAATGACAAACGTGCTACTTCCGATCAACCCAATCGGTACCAAGTGCGCTCTAAACGGAGAAAACCATATGCCGAAAACAGCTTCATGGTGCTGTGGGTGGAGGAGGGCCATTACCGGATCATTCGCCCGACTACGCCCCAAGTGATAAATGATAGACGAAGAAAATATACAGTACACGAGGGGAGTGTTTCCGTCGCCAAAAGCAATGCTTACGTAATAGATATCGTTACATATTAAAAAATTACCGGACAGGCAATCAGGACCACATGTGACATCCAGGATCGTGAAAGAGACGCGGCAATGCATACAATGGTCAATGATCAATTCCAGGTTTGGAATACTGGATTATATATAAGTGTATTCAACGTCCAGAATCTGCCACAGCAAATTGGTTATGCCGCATGTTCAGAGTGATACGCAAGCCACCTGTGCCAAGCTTCAGGCTGTGACCCCCCCCGACCTTCTCTCGCGATCTGACGAATCAGGCTGGTAAGCAGGTTTCCGTATGCATTCAGTCGCTCTTGATCGCTTTGGCAGGAGGATGGGGGTCGCCACTAGTTTTGTGCCCCACTTGAGGCACCTATTCCTCAGACATTTTCAGGGGCCAGCTTTATCAGCCTGGCCGCATACATTGCCGATGACAAGCTGTACGGGTCTTGCCATGAGAATGGCCCTGGACATGGCCTGCTATTCAAAGGTAATACTAAAAAGTTGTTGACCTGGCTTCTCTTCGCTGATTATTATTTTGTTCACTATTTTCCGTTTCGTTCCTGAATCACCACTATGTGAAGCTTACATGGCCAAATTGCAGCAGTTTTCGTCTAGCGCTACCTACAACTATGAGCAACCAAGGTGAATTGGAGGTTTCTTCAAAACAAGTGAGTTTTCAGACAATCACACCGCTCAGCCGCCTTGCTGGTACACGACGAACGACTCGAAAGTCTGATTGTAGCTATACAGCCTGTCTCTTTGAATGAAGCAGACCCAGGAAGACGAAACGATGAGTGTCGAAAAGTGAACGTACTGTTGAGGGACTATACGAAGAGACAGTCCGTGGCGATGGACGACATCCAGGCCAATTTTCCTCATGATCTTACTGGTCATGTTACAAAGTCCGGCAACTTTCCGTTTACATCGGGCAGTTCTGGAGACGTTTATAGAGGGAGTTTATGCATTGGGGGAAGGTTAACTGATGTGCGTCGCGGCCTCGTTATCACAGGGAAACTGAACGGCAATCATAGGTTGCAATCAAGACATACAAGATGTACCTGCAACCCGACGAAAATTTGCACAGGAAGATAAAGGCATGTGTTAGTCCGCCAACAGGACGTTAGCTAAAGTTGTTTGCTACGAATAGCGGTTTCGCGGAGAGATCGCCGTGTGGTTGAAAATGAAGCATCCAAATGTTCTGCCTTTGTTTGGGACAATCAGGGATCCGCATATGCACCCCTGCATACCCGCTATGGTGTGCCCGTGGATGGAACAGGGTGCACTTTCAATATACCTCGAGCGACACAATCACATGACTATCACAGAAAAACTCACCTTAGTGGGTACCCATCAAGCATCGGAACTGAGAGCAAGGGGATGACATTTTCTCAGATTAATGATGTAGCTTGTGGTTTGCAATACTGTGAGTTGACATCCATCTCCGTCCTATCTCTCTTATAAGTCACCAGTGCATTCCCAGCATGTCGTTCATGGTGATCTGTCAGGAGTATGTATCTCGGCTCCATCTCCTTTTTGGTGCTCTGGCCTGAAGGTGCATAGTCGAATGTACTGGTCGATGCAGACGGGCACGCGTGTGTTTCCGATTTTGGGTCGTCCTTGTTGTTGGCGGAAGTAGGCGAGCCAACTTTTGCAACGAGTCGTTGGAATAAAGGCACGTTACGGTGGATGGCTCGTGAGCTATTCTTCATTGATGATTTGCACGCAATTGCAATCCCGACCGTACAAAGCGACGTGTATTCGTTTGGAAGCATCATGTTGCAGGTAGGTAGTAATTGCTGTACTTGCACGACTCATTTTATTAAACCACGGAAAAAGATTCTGACCGGCAAAATTCCTTATCACCAACTCCCTCGCGATGAACAAGTCATTTTCGCCATCTGCCAGGGCGTCAGCCCGGACCGGGGAGATCAGGAATGTGTCACGAATGACAGATGGGGGCTCATTGAAAGGTGTTGGTCTACGAATTTTGACGAACTTCCGCGTCCCTCGAGTCACGAAATCGTTGAGTTTACGCAGAAAGAGCTCAGCATTGCGCAAAGCGCCCCTATGGCTCGTTAAAACACCTTTCAACGGCATTTGATGTACACATACTATATATACCCATTGTACGAGCATCGGAACATATTGACGGGTTTGCCGCTCTCAGTTTGACTCAATCTCGGCGACCAATCCTAGATGCTAGCTCGGTCTATATTTGTCAAGTGACTCTATAGCTCAGTGGTAGAGCATACGATTGCAGATCGTGCGGTCCCGTGTTCGAACCACGGTGGGGTCTGTATTTTTAATGTTTTGTCAAACATGCTTATTCTATTTACAGTTGTGTTGAGGTTGACACGTTACACTTTGACGATGATGTTACTGCGCAACTCGGTTTGGGTGCTCCTCGTCGCGCACGTCTATGCTGCCTCGTTGTCTCTGCAATCCCCTCGTTTCACCATTTCCTCTGCAGATGCATCCCAATTGCGCTCTGACACGTTTGTCGACCGTTTGCCTTCAAACTCCAACCTGACATGCACTCAACAGCCTCTCCCTGTCCCAAAAGCCAGAGCCGTTGACCCTTGGCCCGTCCGACAACCTCAAACTTACATTCCAGATCACCGAGTCCGACCAAGGCAACGGTGTCCAGCCCCACCAGACCTTCCTCCGTTTCTACGACAGCGTCTCGGGTGAAGAAGGCATCCAGCCCGTTCGTGTCACGCCGGGCGGCAAAGCAAAATTCGAGCTCGTGCGTCTCGTTTACCTCCCGCACGTGCGCCCCGCTGACCCTAAGCAGAACATGGCTCGTCCGCCGGCGTCCCTCCCACCGACGACCGACCGCCCACTCGCCGTGTCTCTCATCCTCGGCTCGTTCGTGCACGATCCGGCGACGTTCGAACTGTTTGACCTCTACGTCCCTCCGTCATCGACGCCCCCGCCTCACCCCGACGAAGCGCTGTTCCACCCCCAGCCGCCCATCGCCCACACCTTCCGTCCCGAGCAAAAGCTGCCCGCTAAATTCGTTTCCGCATTTTTCACTGTGCTCGTGCTCGTGCCATGGGTCGCCTTGCTAGGTCTGGTACGTCTCCTCTCATGCTGTGCCTTACCATCAGCGCGCTAATACGCTTGCTGTATAGTGGGGTAAGGTCGGCGTAAACGTCCCGCACTTGCTTTCGCCTCGCATCTTGCCCTTTACAGCACTCCTCGGTGCCTTCGAGACCCTCCTTGTCTGGTACTGGGTTGATCTCAAGCTTGGCCAGGTACTCTTGTATGCGGGCATTTTGGCGCTGCCAACAGTCTTTGCGGGCAAGACAGCGCTCGCTACCACGGGTGCATGGCGCACTGGGAAACATTAGAAATAACTTGTTACCTGTTCAATCATAAAACACAGTGGACATGAACATGTCCATCTTGCGACACAACATCGTATCAACGTTTCGCAATATGGTATAGGTATCCTTTTCATGCGATTAGATGTATGCACAAGATGTGGCAGCAGCATTGCATGACAAGCCAAGCTCCTTGATATACTACTATGGTGGGAGGTCAGGTCCTTCCAGTGAGTTGTCGAGCTCGAAAGCTTGTAAACCAAACAGCAGAATGATATTAGATGGTCGTGGTCGCCGATGCACCTTGTGCGCGTGCGCGTGCCAGCACAGCCCAGATCAAACGCGGAATATCGTTTGCTTGCACGAGTGCATCAATCACGTCCCCCACGTCTAGTTCCACTTCTCCGAGAGTGACGTCCGCAGATACTAGCTGTCGCGTGTTTGGAATAAAAAGCAATCTCAGCACTAGATCCTTTGGCTCTGTAAATGTTGAGCCCGGTGATGGATTGATCGAATATGTCATCCGAACTTCGTTTTCAGATTCGTAATGTGCGAATTTGAAAGACAGCATGGAGCGGTGGACTGCCATTGAGGACACGAACCTAGTCGTGTGTGATCTGGTCAGAGGCTGCAGCAAGAAGATTGGGTTGTGAATGGATTACCAGTCGTAAAGACCACCGGCCATGGGGTGCTCTTCCTCCCCAACCTCTTTTCCCACCAACTCAAGCTCTGCCAGCCGCTCTTTTTCTGTGCTCCGCAACCTGTCTAGCTCGCTCGCACTGGCCCTGATTTGTTCTTTCCTCTCATTTATCCGTGTATTGAGTCGCTGCAACTGGTCTTCCATTTGTTGCATCTGCTCCACTTGCTCGTCCAGCGTAGCCGTCGCAGATGCAACCGTCAACCGCGGGTGCGGGTGAGCCTGGCGCAGCCGCGTCAACGCCAACCTTGTATCGAGTATCTGCGCCGAGAGCGTCCCCGCAAGCTGCGTCAACGACCGCGCTTTCTGATAATCTGCTCGGCACGTCAGAGACCCCACGCCGGACGGTCCGCAGCGCGAGAACCCACCTTCCTCCACGAGCGGCGCCAACGTGCGTATGTCCTCGTGCCGCTCCGCAAGCCTCCCCTTGGCCGACTTCAACGCGTGTTTCTTCTCCTCGTTGCGCAGCCGGAGTTCCTCGTTGGACGACGCGGTGATGAGCGGCGCGTCGTCGGACACGATCGTCTTGACGTACTTGTCCTTGGCTTTCTGTTCCAGATACTGGAACTTGAGTTGGCGGAGGAGAGACTGGGTGAACGCGTCACGTTAGCAAAATCCATGGCCGCCCGTCGAGGAACCGAGCACACGGACGGTTTGCGCGGTGACGTTGCTGGCGACGGCGGCGGGATCGCTCAGGGCGTCCTCGCCGGAAGGGAGGTCTTCGATACCATCGAAGCGGTACGATTTGAGTCGTGCGCGCGCACCGAGAATGTCGAGGTTGGCGTTGTCGAGCGTCGCTTGAAGCTGTTTCGAGCTGTCTGATGTCGACATGGCTGGCCAACTCGTGTCGCGTCAAATCACGTGTCACACCAAACGACGCGTTGTTGGCAACGCTCACATCTCAGGATCTCATTGATCGTTCGGAAGCATGATGAGCCGCTAGCGGTATCTATATTCCGGTCGAATGGGATGCACATGTAGCCTAACGTGACGCAGAAAATACCTAGAGAAAACCGGAAGTGACAACTCAGTCCCTAGTAATATCAGAACAACATCTCCTTGCAGGACAACCGTTCACATGTCTTCCCAATATCTTGCGCTATGCATAGAACGCCCGTCGGCCAAACCACTGGACTGACTTCCAGCCATCGGTGCCATATGTAGACTTATTGCATCTATTAAGTCCTGCACAGGCATCAGCCGAGCGGTGTGCTGATGCATTCTAAGCAGCTTACCACATCATACGTATCAACCTATTCTGCCTTGATTGACTTCCGGATCAGAAGGGTGTACCCTGTTCATCGGAGAACAGATCAGTAGATGGGATACTTGTATCGTATAATTGGAGCTTACATTCGTATAAATGCGACCAATAGGAATAGTGAACACATGGTAGAAATGGGTTCCCGGAGAAACCGCAGGAGCGAGCAATCCAGCCATGCGTAGGAGACCAGCAGGAAGATCTGTCTGAACAGCGCAATAGGCCAGTCGGCTGAGCATTGCGTCTGTCTGGGGAAGGCAAAAACCAATATCTCTGGGAATTGCAAATAAAAGCCTTCGTTTCACGCGGATAAAAGGAACATACGGGTAACGGTAACGAACGTGTCTGTTAGCATTTGCATAGATAGCCAGACAACCATGAGCTTCGCGATATGGGGTAGCGCAGAGAAGTTGCATGATGGGGTTGGTTAGATATTGTGGTACCCGTGACAAGAAAAACGGACACGTTGACGATCCACGCCTCGACGCTGCATATCATACCCAAAATAAAGGACGGGACCGCCAGCAGGATGATTACGCCGCACAGGTAGCCTTTACTGGTGAGACACCAAATCCTACAACACAACGTTCCAATTCAAGAGCAAATTTTTGTGTTCGCATAGCATTTGCCTATGCCCTTGAAACGTGTGCGTTATCAAGGCAGCAAGCGCTGTACCGAGAGGGGTAAATGCGTATGGCCATCCAATCACTTGGGTGAACGTTAGCAGTACCAGCTGCAACGAAATGACCATCGACATCTACGGACCGCGAGAGCTGTTGGATTACTGTTGTTCGACACGCTGAAGTGCATTAAGAGAAGAGCGTGTAACAATAAAATTGACTAGGCCAACAACATGTAATTCCATACCGTATATATAATCCTACAGAAACATCTCAATCGTGCTGCATGCATCAGACCGCAAATGGGCACTCACGAGACACTATGGAATGTATCCAATAGAAACAGGAAGAGCACTATATACCTAATCCACTCGTTAACGCTGTACAATCGTGGATTGGTCTGGGCAGACTTTATCACTGGCCCATCTTCAAGTTCTGAAACAGACGGCGGGTCATGACGTTGGTAAACTCATCCTTGCAGGCTCTACTCACTTAATTGGCGGTATAACATGAATTGGTACACAACAATAGCGTAGAAGAAGGTGTTGACTGAGTTCAAACGGGTCAGTCAAAGAACCTTGTCGATCGTTCAAATCGCCAACACTCACATATGTAATACGCCCCCTAGAAGCATACCTATCATTTGATCCCGTCACTAATTTATTGCACACTACAACACATTGTTTCACATACCAACTCTTTCGTTGTATACCCCCATTCTGCACGCCGTGGCTGGTGTGTCGAAGGTTTGACGGACGAAGCTTCGGCAGGGAAGGGTGCGAGGGAATGGCTTCTATTACCCGGACCAACGGCCAAGATATATTCTTTGAAAACATCAAGTCCCCCCAAATATGGGATCGCGTGAAAACACACAGCAGTCCAAGAGGGGGTCAGCCAGTGGTGCATGCCAAACAACCTCTGGCCACCGGCCATCCCGCAGAAAAACCACCAATGGCCTCGGCATTCTTGGAATTCGGGCCCGAGGTGCTTGCATTTGGTCCTGATGTTCTGCTCTGTGTCTACGGGTTTCTCTTCTTTCTGGAGGTGCGGTGCGGTATTGAATACCCATAGACGTCCTGTTCCCGTCGGTCAGACTCTAAGTTGCGCTTGCCATGCGTACGAAGCTGGGCACTTGGAAGCGCCATAAGTTTGCAAACTCTGGCTAACATGGATTGCATGACGCTGGCCTGCCAGTCATTACGGCATCGATTCCCCACAGGATGGCAGAAAGTGGCTAGTGAGAACTTGTGATCGGAAAAAGAATAAGCTACGATACCTGGTCGACGCACGAGGCTGAACCTGCTTTGCCCAAGTAGCAATTCGAACGCCACTTGCGCGCTGTGACAAAGGTTCGCGGTACAACCCAGCCATTGTTGGAATTGGGCAGCAAAGACAGAAAACAGATACCTCGGATCGTAAGCATTAATGCTAAATTTTTTCTATACTCGGGGAATGAGTGGTGTTTCGTATATCATATCAAAGAGGTATACAAGCAGCGGGTACACACGAAGGGTGCTACCCACCCTGAGAGTCAGTGGTTTTCGAGGACGACCCGCCTCCTCCAGATACAGACGGCGGCTGGCGCAAAGGGTTCTCTTGCCGGGCCTGCTCCAGCAAATCTCCAAGACCCCGTTCACGTACGGCTTTCTACAAGGCCCATGTCAGCCGAGCGTACCAGAAGCCGGGGGTGTACTCACTTGCACACACTCCTTGTACTGTGCCCAGACGACCCCACATTTTCGTTCAAACTCTTCTGCCTTCCTCTTGGAGTACTCGTTCCGTTGGCTGTGGGGGATGTTCCTGGAGTGTTCAATGGCGGGCTCGAGGTATCCTTCGAACCATGTATTGAAGCACGCGTCATACGCTTGCTTGAGGGGCGTACATTCAGATGACAGTGAGTGGGCCATGCAATGAAGGTCTTGGAGACTTTGCCGGAACGTTTGGACGAGACGCGTGGACCTGGCTGGCTTACATCACAAAGCTTACGCCGTCGGAATTCAACACGCTGCAGGACTAAGATAGTAGTGACGCTATGCTAGATACAGTGACGATTCACGGCGCGCGGTAACTCAACGCCCCCTCGGGTACGGGTGGAATCGACCCCTTCTTCGATCCCCAGTTCTGTCCTGTGGGCGCGTGGGCTGTGGGGGAAGGGCCTTCGAGGGAGTAAACGCAATCTGCGAACGCTTCGACTGTGCTGCGGATGCTTGTTCCGAACGCGCTTTTTGTAGCTCGGCTTTGAAAAGGTACGCATTTCCCGTTCGAAAAAAAGTAACCATACAAACGGACGGAGACAGCAATGAACACCAGTCGCACTGGACGCGAGGCACCACGTACCGATCCGATCAGCATGCCATTCAGGCTCTACGCTATTTGGGTTCCAAATATCAGCGGGAAAATTTGTTGTGCGTTCATCGACATCAACAAATTCGACAAGCGTAGCGTAGAGATGAGGGTTGCGAAACGATCGGTTTGACATTAAAGAATCATTAAAATGCCTCGGATTCTCGGGGTCGCGTTTCAGCGCAAGGAACTGGGCTACTTTTGCCTGCGACAGACGTGAGCGCTAGAGCAAGAAGACATGCAACGGCAACAAACCTCGATAGCTGGATCACATGGTGCCGTGGACTCGGCGGGTATTCCCCAGTCTACTACACCTGGTATTGATGGCGGTCTCAGGAGTTCGCGGATCTGTGCAAGTTCATTGTCATTGTCTTCGGAGGAATGCGAAGCAGAGGGCAATTCGCTCAAGACTTCTTCGGGTGTAAGTGGGGGTACATCAGACCGAGATTGCTCTGCTACAATGTCATCGGATAGGTGTGCTCGAGGATGGCTTTTCGTAGGTGGTGGTTTGCGGATGATAACTTGGGATTTTGGCAACGGTCGAGCTAAAGAAAATGACTAAAAATTCGAGGCACACTATGTGGGACGTACCATCTGAAGATGAAACAGAGAAGCCTTTTAGTGGCTTATCCTATTCCCAAACAGAATCACAGCCAACAACGAGGGAAACGACTGAACAACGCCCAGTAGGGAGACTCTTACATGGTTAATGGCAGACTTGGAAGTGGAGGCGACGTTGTCCTCCCCGTCGCTTTGAGAGTCATCGCTGTATGCGACGAGACCTGGAAGCGTGTAAGACGTCGCCGACAGCGAAGACATAGCGTTGCTCACCATGCATGACGGCGGGCACAGAGAGTCGGGAATTGGGGCTCCGCGTGAATATATTCGAAGAGATGCCGAGCTGCCGGCACGCGCACTCGAATGCGACTCTATCAATTGCTCCTCAGCCTCGTCATTTGGACGGTCTGCCGCGTCGCCGCCAACGAGCAGGTCGTCGCCGACTTTTATAGCAAACATGCCTCGTCCTCGGGACACACCAACAACTGGGCCGTCCTTGTCTGTGCCTCTCGGTATTGGTTCAATTACAGGGTACGTCGTTCTTGCATGTAATTTCCTGTTGATGCCATCGTGCTGCAGCACATGGCAAACGCCCTAGGAATGTAACTATACTACCATGTTCATCCTTCTGGGTAATTCAGATCCTTTTGTCCAGGTATCGCACTGTGAAACGCCTTGGCATACCAGACTCGAATATTATCCTCATGCTGGCCGATGACGTCGCATGTAATACGCGGAATAAATTTCCGGGGAGCGTATACGCGAAGGCAGGACGTCATCTCGATCTTTACGGCGATAACATTGAAGTGGACTATCGTGGTTATGATGTGACGGTGGAGAACTTCATTCGGCTACTCACAGGTGCGTAGTGTCCCCACGGATTATTGCGCGGACCAACACGGCGCAGGACGCGTCGATCCTTCGGTCCCACGCTCCAAGCGACTGCTCACAGACGACCGCTCAAATATTTTCGTGTACATGACCGGACACGGTGGAAATGAGTTCCTGAAATTCCAAGACAATGAAGAGATCAGCGCATTCGACATTGCGGATGCCTTTGAACAGATGTGGCAAAAGAAGCGGTAAGCAGATTTATCCGTAGCCGGCCTCCGAACTAAAGTGCATCATAGGTACAACGAAATATTCTTTATGATTGATACCTGTCAAGCAAATACCATGTATTCTCAGTTTTACTCCCCGAATATCTTGGCTACGGGATCTTCAGAAATAGAAGAGAATTCTTACTCAGTATGTCGTCTCTCGACTCGTTTCTCTCTTTGCCTCACATCAGGCAGCACGAAAACGACAACGACATCGGCGTATCCGTTATTGACAGTTTTACTCACTTTGTTCTTGAATTCATGGAAGGCATCAACAAGACCAGTCAAGTCTCCGTGCAGGATTTGGTATTCGCTTTCATTCACCTCGCCATCAGCCGTTCACACTCTCGACAGTTTTCCTCTTACGATCCCGCTGTGATTCGCTCCCATGCGGGCGTGCGTTCGGACCTGTTTCAACGACCACTGGACAAGACACGTATCACGGACTTTCTCGGAGGTGTCGCTCAGGCAGAGGTGTTCCCTCTTGTCCAGGAAAGTGTACCGGTCGGGCTTGAGGGTGCACAGCTCCCAGAAGCACCACAGCATACAGCCACTCCTCAAAACGATTCTGCTCCCCAACGTTACCATCTCAGTGGAGCGCAGAGCAACGCCACCTTACCGTCGCCGAGGAGCGAAGGCGAAGTTTTGGACACGAGATGGAAAGATATTCGAAAATGGACTTCCGTCTTGTTAGTAGCATCCTTGGTGACGTGGGTATCGTTCGCACGATAGATGGATGACTGTAAATCCAGGAATGTGTCGATATCTTGCATAGGACTAGTGTTGTCAATGACCCTATCGAAAAGTGTTGAGTTTGTATCCTGGCAATACACTGACTCAAAAGTTATATACAAGCAATTACATGAATCACTGCAAGACGGGTAAATCAGTTTTGTTCGCTTCCAGAGCCCTCTGGTACTCTTCTGCGCTCCATTTCTTATCGGGGTCATACATCTTGCCATCCTGGGACATGCACCACTCGATTACTGCACAAGGTGGCCACTGGCCTTCGGGCTCATCCCCGGCGTCCTGAAGCAGAAGCGCGACAACGCCGTGCGGCGGGACATCATTTACCGTAATGTTTCTCACTGCAGTGCCATTGTTAGTGTGCGTCCAGAGGTCCTGAGCCGCGGGGTGAGCATCCTTGCTGTGAACAAATCAAAGAGAACCTACCCGTACGGTGTATTGTCTTCCGGCTCGTATCCAGGGGGACTCTGTCAGGTTAAAGAACATGGTCGCAGGCTCGTCCAAGGTGTTGATCTGCGCTAGCCGAGTAAAAATGCATGACAGAACATGGATGAAAACCCTCACAAGCATAAAGACCGTGCCGTTCTGACTTTCACCACTCCAGTACTGTGCCGGGTGGGTCGAATTGCTCACGTAGTCGGGCTAGAGTATGCATTAATTTGGTAGGGAGATACACGCAAGCGCATATTTGCTTACATTGATGCCCCACCGGAAGGGTGATATGCTGGTACCTACGACAGGGTCCTGGTTGATAGCGATGATTTCGGGATTGGTGAGGATCTCGAGCGATTCCGTACTTGCAGACTCCAGCTAAAGTGAAACGCTTCCCCATTCAGTCTTTTATGAAAGAGAAATGACGTACATCGAGACTGATTAACAGGGGGGATTTCATGAGAGCCCAGGCGGTAAAATGCGTCTTCGTTTCCTCATAATTTAGGTCGCCATTCCCTCTTATGGGGAATTAGCAATGGACGGCGAGACACTAGAGTACTGCTTACACTTCCAGCTAGGAAAACATCAAATTCAGTTTGATTAATTGAGTGTGAGTGGAGCCACCCACAATGTCCATATCATTATGGCCGTAAAAGTCCGTGGCCCACGTATAGAAAGAGTTTCTTTGAAAGATGTTTTCAGAGCAACTCAAAGCAATAGCAGAGTAACCAACTGGTTGATGAGGTTCGCGATCGAGGACCAAGATGCACCTGAGGGTACTCGTCAGGCGGTATCCGAGTCGTGTGACGTATGGCATACCAATATCGCTCGTTGTCTGAGAAGCGAGTTGAGTCACAAAAGTGGTAATAACCTACTATGGATTCAACCACTTACCCGCCAACTTTGGCCATACCTCTTTGCCCACATCCAACCCTGTTCCTAATCGAACACGTTAACCTAAACGATCCACTAACACATAGGATGCATAAGCATACCCTTCCCCATTGGCATAGAGACAGGAAAATAGGCGGTTTTCCGGACGTCACTGCGAGATCCTTGATGGCGTGCGCCATACGCTCGTATCCTGGATAACAACCATCAGCTTGACACTTGGATAGCCGCACCAAAGAAAGAACTCACGGCCCATGATATTCTCCCTAGTTATGTTGTCGAACGGTACTGCACAGTTATCATATCTGCAAACCTCCCAGTCAATGCAATGTCGGGCAGTCTGAGCACACATACTTGAGATAATCGAAGCCCCAGTCCTGAAATAACTTTATGTCCCTATCCGAGAATCAAAAGGCGACACCAGTAGAAGAAGAAGCTAGTTACCTCGCTTCATTCTGATACGACCCAGGGTATAACTGGCAAGTAAACCATCCGGAGTCACTGTACTATCGCCACAGATGTCAGGGACGAAAGTTGAGGCAAATCGGATCATACAATTCCTGCTTTGCTACATGGTTTTCGACATGAACGCTGTACATCAGGCGAAATGGACCAAGAAACTCACAAGCCCAAATTGTGGATCTGGTCTGTCAATACTTTCATTCCCGAGGGAAACCTGTCCTTGTCTATATCGACATCAATTCTCAGTTTATGGCACACGCAAAGATGACGGACTTGCGACGATGTCCCCTTCAGGGCTTCGCTGTTTTTCCGAGTAACAGTCATCGATATTGATATGATCGTACCCCGCATCCTATGTTTCGGAGATGAACACATGAGGACAATAGATACAATGATTCCTTTATACGCACTGCGAGACCAACGGATTTTATCAATTTGGCAGTCTTGACGATAAGTTCCTCGTCGATAGCGCACTGGCAAAACGATCATAAAATGGGATCACGCTTGTTGGACAAGAACCGCTCACATAGTATGCATTCCAAGCTAACAATTGAGACTGAGCACCGTGCGACTGGCACAATCCGATAACTTACTGTTATACCCCATGACTGCAAAGGTTGTCTCAGCTCCCGAGCGCATCACATATCAGAGCCTACTCGCCTGGAAGCTTTCCAACCTTTGCGATCTCGTTCGTGGGTTGCACATGCTTTCCACGGTAGACGAAGAAGGTCGTCAGGCCCACTATCGCCGCGAAGGTAAAGGTCAGAACGCCCCAGACCGAACCACTGGATTTCTTCCGTGCAGGCCACGTCTTCGCTGCTAGTGAGGTCGACGTATCAATTCAGTTGTCGAGACCGGCGTCCACTGCGAGGCACACTCACCGAGTAAAGGCGTGGTGGACGTAGGCGTCGCTGTGTCACCAGGTCCCGGTTTCACAGTCATACCAGGTGGTGGTAGAAAAGAAGAGGGAGATGAAATATGCGTTGCTCCGTGCTGTGGGGAAAACGACCGTAATAGATGCAGGCATGCGACCGAAATGGACGCTAGGTTGAATGTCGAGTTCCCACCAGATCTTCAACCTTTCAACAATGGCGAGCAGCCGATCTACAGCATCCAGTCCCCATTAAGGGTAAATCTCGTCGTTTCCATCCACCTGGATCAGGACAACTCTGATCTTCTCATATAATTGTGACCCTTGAAGCGTAAGGTGTCATCTCCATGCCAACTTACTATACTGGAGGAACTTCCAGTGAACGGTGTCTCATTTTTTTTTTCAACTGACTGGCACAAACCCAGGTCAAGGATTCTTTTATCGAGGTTTCGAATGATATCCTACATAACCTCGTGCTTTTAGTGCATGACACACCTGTTCCCTTGCCATGGCGGAACTCAACACTATCGAATTGCGCAGATCCCCACTGCAGAGTATCGTGGGTGAGCGCCGACCAGCTGGGGGTCCTTGATTCGCTGCTTGGGATGGATACAATAACCGTTCTGAAATAGGACGAAGAGCACCTACGGCATGAAGTCGAGTTCATAGAACTTGCTGCCGGGGATGGTGTACCTTTGGGACATCGATCGACAACGACAACAACAAACTCGATACATCTAATCTTGAAGCAGGGCACAGAAGTTCCTTCATGAATGTCGCAGGTTCATTGAAGCGAGAAATTACAAGCACGGTATAACCGTCCCTCCGGCGTTTGAATCCATACCGCTGCCGCACGTAACCAATAGCTCCAAGCAAGTCATGTTAGTTTTCGCAAATATTGACAGGGAATGCAGGAAAGTCGATCAATCTTGATTCGCGCTCGCAGGGGGTGATGGTCCATCTCATTTCACAAAAAAGAAACAGGAGACCACCCGCGTACCCTGGATCACGCCTCGGAACCTACGGACCTCACTTTACCTTCTGCCGTCGCGTTGGTCGGTCAATGCACCCTTTCCTTGAAGGCATGCTTAATTTGGTTCATGCAATCGAATAATACGGCATAGAAATTGCTTTATTGCCGCAAGAATAGGGCAGTGATATAGTTTTAAACTCCTCGCCCTCGGTCGTCCCAGATTTCTTTTGCTCGGCTGGAGGCACATAATTATTCTGCGTTGCACATCGAGTCGCAGCTTCACCAGTGCAGGGTGGCGAGAGACCTGCAGGTTCGTCACCCGCATTCGTGAGTAACAGGGCATCAACACCGTGGGGAGGGACAGCTGTTGCGGCAAATTCACGTACGGCAATGCCATTGTCAGTGTATCCAAATACCCTGAACATTGACATGTGAGGTCAGAACGGTGAAAGACTACGGGATCAACGAGATGTGATCGCACACCCTGACACCGTGCTGCCAACGAGTGCCACGCTTACCAGCATGAAGACAGTTCCCTTTCCACCCGGGGGGCAAACTTGGGAAAGTTGGAGGTGAGCAGAAGCTTGTCAAAAGATCATCGCGGTACTCAAAAGCTCGGATCATGTACCAAAGTTGGTCCACATACATCGCAGCGAAAGGCATAAGAACAAACATGGTCAACCCGGTGGTGGTCGTGCTACAGTTGCGTCGCGGTATCTGTCTGCTAGTACTCACCATATGCATCCGGCCGCTCAGCTGGCCTACCATAGAGATCCCTCCATGGAAAGCCATGTTCGAAATTGATAGAGTGAAACTCGAGGGGTAGACATGCCAAGGTATGGGATTCCCCCTAGTCATGGTCGTCCCCCGAGTCATTGTCATTAAACTAAACATCTTTATTCTCCGAAGCAAGGGTACTGAAACGGTTCAAACGGAATTATGTACATCGTCCGGAACACTAGTCGCCTAGTAGTATTTCGTTCCATTCTCGGCCGTGCATTGTGTTGCCGCTTCACCAGCGCAAAGCGGCCAGAGACCCCAAGGTTCGTCGCCCACGTCCGTGAGCAAGAGGGCAGCGACCCCGTGAGGGGGTATCGCTTTCGCGGTATATTCACGCACGGCAGTGCCATTGTCAGTGTGTGTCCAAAGATCCTTGAAGGCATCTTCAAAAAGGCTGCAAAGATGGCGGCCTAGATGAGACTACGTACCCTGACGGCGTACTCGCGACCGGCACGGATCCACGGGGACTCGGTCAGATTAAATTTGAGGTCAGCGGGTTGGTCAAGAGTGTTAATCTATCAGGAGAAATTCAGTCTGACCGATTCATCCCAGACGACGCACTCACAAGCATAAAAACTGTTCCATTCTCACTCGGACCACTCCAGAATTGAGCAGGGAACGAAGAATTGAACATAAAATTAGGCTGGAATAACGCATGAAAACACCAATAAAGCGACAAGGGACGCGACCTACATTGATCCCCCAGCGGAAGGGCGAAATGCTGGTACCGTACACGGGATCCTGGTTAATAGCAATGATCTCGGTATTTTTGAGGATGCCGAGCATCTCTGAGTTAATTGTTGCCAGCTAGCGTTCCAAGTTATTAAAAACATGACGAAGACTGTAAGCTTACGTTGGTACCAATCAGCAATGGGGCTTTCATTAGTGCCCAAGCGGTGAAATGGGTCTTGGCTTCGTCGTACGTGAGATCACCGTTCCCTACTTCAAGCTAGATTCTGTATGAACGGACTATGTCAGCAATAATTGACAAAAATAAGCACCATATCGGGGTCATTGTGACCGTAGAAGTCCGTAGCTTGTGTGATGAAGGAAGCGCTAGTGGTCTTTGACTCAAATTTCCGACAAAAAACGTGATGAGGGAAGCTTACACGTTGATGATTGATGCAATGGAATCCCAGTTGGGGTAAATATCATCGTCAATCTAATCAAAGTATGCGAAGTCACGCTATGAGCATGACTCAAGTACCTGACACTCACCCTCCAACTATGACCCACAGAAGCTCCCCAGCTAGCATAAAAGAGTTAGTTTGTGAATGGTGAAAGCTAGCTTTAGACTGACAGCCAAACTTGATTCTAGGAACAACATATGAGGGCGATACAACATGCGTGTATCGTCACATACCCATCCCCATTCGCACAAGCTAAATACAAAGGCAGTTCCGGTCAGTTGGGCGACTGTTTCCAACGCATCTGACATCCGTTGATACTCTGCACCGTGCCGGGATGAGATAGAGCAAGGGCCTAAATAGGAACAGCACTCACTGCCGACCATACCCTCCCGGATGACATCGTCGAAGGGAACTAGGCGAATGTTAGAATAATGGAAAGGCTGTCGATAGTATCGATTACTAACTAGCACAGTTGTCATACCTGTATGAGAGAGTCAATACCATTCTGGGGGTAAAGGGTGAATACCCACTTGAGATAGTCAAAGCCCCAAGATTGGAACGTGAGGGCATCTAGTTCCTCGTGCATAAACGAGCCAGGGTAGCCTTGGCACGTGAACCAGCCGGAATCGGAGTACTGGGCTTGAATGTGACACGACCAGTCATTATAATTTGATCTGTCGACTTACGATGCCGGCACGGCTGTAAGGATATCATGCTTATGGTGAGTGCGACAGAGCCTCCGAGTGAAGATGGTACACTCACAAGCCCATCGAGTGCAGCTGATCGGTAAGGTCATTCATGCTGGGGAAGCGAACAGGGTCTAATACTGTGGAATTAGTGATGTTCACAAATGCTAAGCCGCGGCAAGTCCGGGTGGGAGCACGAAGACCTGTACTGTAACACATACTGACCGGAAACAACTTGGCCGTTCGCGTCACGATCCTTGCTTGCCCAGCAATCGTCCAAGTTGACGTAATTATACCCAACATTCTGGGAGATTATGGGGTGGGCTGTCCGCTTGCTGGGTCAAGTAACACCCACCAAGAGACCATGATCTTTCATGTACTGGGCGGTGTTAATGACTAGGGTTGAATCTATGTCACACTGAGTAGATACGACGTCAGAGTGAAAGGTGCTTGGTTAGTGCAGGTCATTCACCGCGTACGCATTCCAGGCTGTCCGCAAAGACAGGTGAGGACATTGAGCAGCCATGGCCAAAGTGCGACGCACTGTTATAACCCATTACTGCAACAGATCAGCACTTCTATACAATCATGGCGGTTGATGAGCCCACCCGGAAGCTTTCCAACGCCATTTTGCAGCGCAGACGCGGGGGACAACGCAACGAAGAGAAGGCCAACGAGGGCTCCAAGAGTCTTGGAAGACGGAGACATCTCGAGTGGGGTTCTCACGCAAAGAGTGGGTTCTCTACCACCTTTTAAACGCTCTGGACGACGTACGCCACCCCATGACGTGATTCTATGCTAGAAGCCAAGTGTTTGGTTCTCGTAATTAGGCGCTGAACAGCAAACGAACCCGCGGAACTTCCTAGTGTTGCCGCGAGGTGAACTCGATGGAACTGAGGTGTGTTTAGTGACGCACTTCGAGACAGTTGTGATTGAACAAAGTCACGCAAAAGTGAGTTCGACTGCAGGCGGGAGTGTGGACCGGCATATTCCATCCGTTGGTACCTAACCCGGCAAGTGCTGACTGAGTGTCGGCGCAGACCTTGCACGAACGAGGGGTTTTGAACGTGTATATTTCGGAAAAGGAGAGTTGTGTCTACGTTTGTACCGGGCTACTTTCACACTGAGAAAAATGTTACTTATATATTTTGTTTTGTTCTTATGGTCATAGGGGCAGGAATAATGACCGATTCTGAGAGACTTTGCAAGCAAGCTTAGATTCCACACGACATGCCTAGCAGCAAAGTATTTTAGTTGGTAAACATGTGGGCCGCCGCACGGGTCAGGGTCTCTTGTCAGCATACATAGGGGCTATTTATCTCGTTACTACCAAATACACTGTACTTCACCTTACCATGTAAATGAACTCGCATCCTTCCCTATTCGCTGCATCAAACCGTAGCTCGTTCGAACCGAACCAGATTTACTTTCCAAGTTACTTCAGTTCAGCGGCAATGCTGGGGAACGACAAACAAGTCCAAATATGATCTGTGGCGGTGAGTGCTGGATATCTGTATTGACTTGACCATCGCCATCATGAAGCTCGTCAGGTAAATATCCCCGCTTGGTCCCCGTTTTCAGGCTTGAATCTGATCTTTTCTTGATCTTTTCTCTGCCTGGAAACGCTCAGAGAGAACGTGTCACTGACGCCTTTTGTCACATCAGGTTTTTGATGAAGTTGAACAACGAGACCGTCTCCATCGAGCTCAAGAACGGCTCAGTCGTGCACGGGACCATCACGGGTGTGTTCGTTGCCATCGCACCCATCTCTCGTGCTGATTTTGCGTGCTAGGCGTCGATATGCAGATGAATACGTACCTCAAAACCGTCAAAATGACCACACGCAATCGCGATCCCGTTTCGCTCGACTCGCTTTCCATCCGTGGAAACAACATTCGCTATTTCATTCTTCCTGATGCACTCCCCTTGGACACGCTGCTGGTGGACGATGCACCAAAACCAAAAGGAAGGAAGAAGGAGGACACACGTGGCCGTGGTGGTGCTCGAGGTGGTCGGGGGATGGATCGGGGACGCGGACGAGGCAGGGGTCGTGGCCGGGGGCGAGGATTCTAACCTGACCTGCACATTCTCCAGTTGTCCATACCTGCTAAAACACCGTTCCAGGCCGTGGAGTGCTTGGCTTGTATCTCTTACTCTTGTCCATACTTTTGTTGTGCACTTGGGCGTGGCTCTGATCATGTTTCTCAAGAGGTTCGCGTCCAGCTCAGCCAGGACTCTGCCTCTCACTATTCGTCAACTCTTGGCCTCCGCACAGGACAGCAAAGTACATGTCAACGGCTGGGTCAGGTCCGTCAGACGCCAGAAAAACGTCACTTTTGCGGTCATCAACGATGGCAGTTGCGCTTCGGGCCTCCAGACGGTCTTGAGCAATACCCTAAACGCGAATTTTCATGGGTAGGTCTGTTCTTAGAGTTCAATTCCCTTTGACGCGCGCAACTACTCTAGTTTGACCAATGGTGCAAGCGTGCGTATGTCTGGGACCATCGTAGCCAGTCCAGGTGCTGGTCAAGCGCAGGAACTGCAAGTAGATTCACTAGAGATACTCGGCGAGTGCAACCCAGACGTCTGTCTCTAGTGTTCGACCCTCGGCCTTTGCTCATACCAGCATCAGGTATACCCGATCCAAAAACAAGCCCTGACGTTGGAGTACCTCCGTGACCATGCCCACCTACGTCCCCGGACAGACGCCAACGCAGCCATGCTCCGTCTCCGCCACGCCCTCGTCCACGCTCTCCACGCCTTTTTTGAGGTACGTCCTCCTTTCCAGCGCTCGTCCGACCGCCCGCCCACCTACCCACCCCCACAGAAACACGACTTTTGCTACGCCCACACGCCCATTCTCACCGCGAGCGACTGCGAAGGCGCCGGAGAGACCTTTCGCGTCATGCCCACGACCGCGTCCCCATCCCAGGCATCCTCCCTAGACCACGCCGAATTCTTCTCCAAACCGGCGTACCTCACCGTCTCCTCCCAGCTCCACCTCGAAGCCCTCGCGGCGTCGCTCGCCCGCGTGTACACCCTCTCCCCCTGTTTCCGCGCCGAGCGCTCCCAGACGAACCGCCACCTCGCCGAGTTTTGGATGCTCGAGGCCGAGTGGGCGTGGACGACCCAGGTCGGGGACGTGTGCGACCTCGTCGAGGCCTGCGTCAAGGACGCGTTGCATGCCGGGCACGAGCACGACGCGCTTGCGAGGCAGGAGGACAGGACGCGGATGCTCGAAGCGGCCGCGAGCGCCGACCGATGGACGCGGATGACGTACACCGACGCTGTGGCCGAACTCGCGGCGTATCACGCGTCGACCGCGCGCCCGTTCGCGTTTGCGCCCCAGTGGGGTCATGCGCTGCAGAGCGAGCATGAAAAGTGGTTGAGCGAGACGCTCGTCAAGGGCCCGGTCTTCGTCACGGACTATCCGAGCGCGTTCAAGCCGTTTTACATGCGGATGAACGACGACGGGAAGACGGTCGCGTGCTTTGATCTTTTGGTGCCGTCGGTGGGTGAGCTGGTGGGTGGATCGTTAAGGGAGGAACGGTTAGAGCCACTCCAGCGCCGCATGACTTCTCATGGGCTGGATCCTACAGGAGAAGAGTACAACTGGTATGTGGACCTCAGGAGGTACGGCAGTGCACCACATGGCGGTTTCGGACTGGGGTTCGAACGACTCGTCAGTTGGGTCGGTGGTATCGAAAACGTACGTGAATGTATAGCGATGCCGAGGTGGGCCAAAAGGATGCTGCTCTAGGCACGTATAAATACTATAATGCCCTCGAGTATCTAAGACCACAAGGTATACATAGGATTATCCATAGAGCGTGCAAGTGATACCAGTGCCAAGAATGTCCAGAACATACAACAATTGTCTGATAAAACACTGAATGAAGTGATTGTTCGAACGTCCGTGGGCCTAATGAGTCCGAAGAGTTATGCAAGGTCCGCAAAGCCAACACGGGTATTGCCAACATCAAATATGGTATAGACATTTTGAAGGAAGACATCGCCGATAATCCAGTACGCTTGCAAACGGCAAGGTCAGTGAGCGCCTGTAAATCGTTTATAAAAGGTGCTCACGACTCCCCCCGCCGGCGAGGCCAGCGATGCAATTCGTCGAACCAGCAGAAACGGGTCCGAGGTTAAACGTCGCAGAGGACACAGTAAAGTTGCGAGAACCGTAGGTCAACGTCGGCGCAAGCTGACCGACGGTATCACACGGGACTAGACGAGGGCATGAACGACTATCCTACCCCACAGCACGAAACGACATACCGCTCCAGATCCCACCCCCGACATCCGACGCCCCAGGGACATTGGCATAGAATTGCTGGGCACAGCTATCCGACGTAATGATCAAGGTCGTGCCCGAGTCGATGATCGACTGGGCGTACGACGTCTGGTTGACGACAACAACGTCCGGCGTGTTGTTCAACCCCGGACGACTGAGGCCGGCGAAACGGAGCTGCCAGTACGCTGGAAGAGACACGCTGACGTACTCAACCGTCGATGGCTGGTACATGGCCGTGTTGGTCCCACCTATCGTGAGTTCACTCTTGCCAGGTTCGGAGGAGAGCGCGAGCCCAAACACGGCCTGGGGCACAACGCCGTTTGAGACCATGGTCTGGAACACGGTCGAGGCGCGGAGACAAGATATTATGGGGAAACTCATGCCGAGCAGACCGTCTGGAACAAAGGTGGGCGTCTCCAACCCAGAAGAGTACGTTGTAGCAGCACCCAAGGTCTGGTTCACGGCCTTGATAAAGCGAACGGATGTTGAGCAACATAACGCGAGAGATTCGAGTCGGACAGTACCTCATATCCGCCCATGAGAACATTGTCCGTATACTGCGTGCCGTTCACATTGGAACCGCCACTGTATGCGATCTGGAACGTCTTGTCAAGATTAAGCGAAGTCGAGGAGGCTGCAAAGTTGTATCGTGTGTGTCCGTTACAGGAACCGTCGCAACTTTTGCTCGGCAGGATCAAGTCTGCCGATCCGGTATCAAAGTCGACTGTATAAGGTGTAAATTCAGTGACGATGCAAAGCGGCCAGAAATACCTTTAAAGTTCTGGGGTGGGGTTCCGACACTGATGCTCCCCATCCACATGTTGGAATTGAGCTCGGTGAGGGATATGTCATCTCGCTTGCTGTGGATAGGAATGTCTCTGAGCTTAGCATCCCCCTTTCGGCGCCGTCTTTCTAGCTTGCGTGGTAACGAGGTTGTCGCAACACCACTGGGCGACTGATCAGGAGCTAAAACCCCCGAGCTGACTGCGGAGATCGCCTCTTCCAAGGGGTGAACGAAACCTGTGTTTAATTTATACGCAGCGAGGGTGGTACGATATTTCCTTTGGATAAAATTAGTATCAATACCCAAAAAAAAACATAATCGGGGTCTTGAGACTCGAGAGCATCACATACGTTGCAATATTTGCTACTTGAGCCTTGAGCAAATCCACGTTGACGTAGCCCGCATCGTCGGCGCGAGCACCGAAGTCGCGCGTATTTTGATCTGGAGAAGATACAATGAGCGACTTGCGTTCGAGTGCAACTCGAATCGCATTTTCATTTTGCTGTCCACTAGCAGCGGATGGGGACGAAAAAGAGAGCGCAAGAAGGGCGACAAGGGTCGGTAAAAAATACATGGTGGATGACAAGGGAAAAGAGAGGGAACGTCTGCTAAAATGAGACCTCGCTGTTGTCAGTCGGCACGAGTACGTAAACCACTTTCTTATTAGCAAGACACAACTTTTGGTGGACAATGCAAGCTACACGACAAAAGAGATCAAAAAGCCGGTCCTTCTCCATAAGAGTCGCCTTGGTATGCAGGCTCTTGACCATAAACGGGCTCTTCCGCAGCGGGTGGAGCAGCAGACACGACGACAGGCTCTTTTGATTCGGATGACGGCTCGGAAACGATCTTGTCGACTGGAGGGTCCAATATTTGGACGGAATCTGGGAGGGGCCTCCTGGGACCCACTTGGCCCTCGGGATCGTGGCCCTTCATACTAGGTAGCAGATCAGACATGCTACACGATACGCACAACACCGAGCCTACATTGTAACTTTGATACCGAGGACACCCTGCTTGAGTAGCACGTGTCGCACAGCATGATCGACAAAGTCACGAGCAGGTTGACCAGAGTGGATCATGAACCCGTCGGTGAACTTCATGGACTTGGCACGGGCAGCGCGAAGCTTTCCGGAGACGATGACTTCGCACCCCTTAGCGCCAGACTCCATGACGAAACGGAGCACACCGTAACAAGCTCTATGATCGACTTTAGGCAAAAAGCTGATGCGTATTGCTGTGGACTTGCCTCCTGACAGCGAGACCACCAAGGAGCTTGTATCGCAGACTCTCACATTGCGCGATTGCGGAGAGTCCACGGTGCTGAACCTTTTCGGCGTATAACTCGAGGGAGTTCTCGGGGAACTTGAAACGCTTTTGAACAAGCGCGGTCAGCTCACGAATGCGGCGGGCCTTTTCGCCAAGCACTTCCTGGGTGTGCGTGGCGCGAATAATGATCTACCAGGACAAAGTTAACACTGAGGATGGGTCAAATGAGACAAGGTACCTCGGTGCGTGCGTGCGTGACACGGACATCACAGCCAGAGTAACCTTCCTCGGCAAGTTCACGAGTGAAGAACTCGTTGAGTTCGGCACGGAAAACACCGTCTGCGACGAACTTGCGCTTTTTGCTGATTTGGCCGGACATATTGAGCAGGGGGTTCTAAACGCGTGAAAGATAAGCATCATCTAAACCCAACGGCCGCAATCCATCTCAACGAGCCATGACTTCCAGGGTAGATCATGGGCCAACGTCAAGTATGGACGGTGCCGATCGACAACAAGACACGAACCTTGGCAAATGTACGTCGTTGACGCCGGGCGTAGTGATGAGCTCCTCGTGCATCGATATGTGATCCTTCGTGCTGATCTAACTTTGAGCTCCGCTTCAAACTATTGCCATTTTCGAATGTACCCCTGAGCCGTCATTTCCGTTTGTTTTTTGATCGCAGTACGACTTCAGCTTTGCACAAGACAGCAAGTCATGCAAACAAGAATGTGACCATTGTGGTGAGTGCGTGTATTTTTGGTATATAAACGGTGTATCCTGCATTTCAGTGCTCTAGCATTACACCACCCGCTTGTGCCCAACGTACGTAGCGTCTACTTTCCATCATGGTATCTAAAACGCTTCTAGGTTATGAACGTAGTATTTGTCGGGGAATGTGGCACCGGGAAGAGCTCCCTTGTTAACATGATTGTCGGTCGAGAGGTCGCAAAGACTTCAAACGACTCGGCAGCATGCACCACCGAAATCCGGTCTTACAAAGCATCCATTGACGGATGCAATCTGGAACTCTGGGATACACCCGGTCTTGACGAGGGCTCCACTACACGCCCTGTTCGTTCGTCAGAGGCGTTGGTCAGGTCGCTTCTCCGTTTCAGAAACAAGGGCGGAATCCGTCTCCTCGTGTACTGCATGCACGGAAATAGAGCCAAGGCAGCACATTTGAAACATTACGAGATCATCCGTGATCTGCTGCCTCCCATGGTACCCATTGTTGCCATTGTGACGCGTCTGGAGAGGTACCAGGACGACATGGAGAACTGGTGGGCTAACAACGCACGGGACTTGGCTAGCCACGGCATGACCTTTGCGGATCACGCCTGTGTCACCACGGTTTCAAATTGCCATAAGCTACCCTCTTCGTTTCGGGAACGTCTCGTCCACTCGCAGAGAGTGGTTCGTGACATGATTCGTCGCAATTGCCTTTCACATATGCTGACTCCAGTCAAATTTCCTACAACCTTGACGTTAGAGTCAGAGACACAACGGCACAAGGTAGGGCTCCGCTCGTGATTTCCCTCACGGTTGCCTTGTCACTCAAGAATGTCAGGATACCGAGGCAGCTGGCTGGCAAGTCGTGTCAACGAACGTGCACACTGGGAGCACAGCTCGTCGAGTGCGAACGATCTTGTGCCCACGAAAGGTTTCATTCTTTGCCCAGGCGTAGACGACTCATTTGATACTCTATGGACCCCACAAGTACTTTCACTGCTCTTATTTATAGGTTCATGTGCTTGCCCCGGAGGCTGTTCGAGTGGAAATGAAGTACCCCAGCCATTCTGCAATAGCACGGAAGATCACCCTCATGACGGTATATGGACGTTCGGGCGCACTCTATGAACTTTTGCTCGCGCATGCATATCTGCTAGAGAATAGGTTCATTGCCCCTAATTTCATGCAACACAATTATTTCAAGAGATTATGTTACGGGATATGTAGAGATTGAGCATGATGACTTCCATGGTTCCGCGACTGCAAACAATGTTCGGTGAGACCACCGATAATAAAGAGAAAGGCATGAACATACCCAAAAAATCTAGCCAAGAGCTGCAGGAGCTGCACCAGATCCTTCCACTGTCGCAGAACCAGGGAACGAAGGTGGTTGTCGCGAGTCAAGCTTGAGTTTGACAATGCCCACAATCTGCGCTGCAGCGGCACCAGCAGTCTCGGTGTGTTTACCACCGGCATCCGCTGCGCCAGATGTAGCCCCTTCAACGTTCAGAGGCTTGGGGGCCACATCTACTCGATTTATGCGTGAGGCAAGTCTCAGAGCCCTAATGGCTTCCCCAGCTGCACCGGCCACTGCACCAGCGGCACTAGCAAGTCCGCCAACGGTTCGCGCTGCACCGGATGCCTTGAGAGTTGTGCTCAAACGCTGGAAAGTAGCACCAGGGACCGAATCGGCGACAGGCTTGATTTCGTCGTGTACTTGAGAGCTAGTACCGGCGACATCGCTTTGAAGGAGGATGCTCCTGTCGTGTAAGCTAGATGCTGCCTGCGCTGGCCCAGAGACGCCACCATCATCTCTGACTTTGGAAAGTGGTATAGCGGTGGCTGCGAGGGCGATGGCGAGGGACACAAGGAAAGTGATGCGCATGACGGAAGTTTGAACGAGGGATTCCAGATGTAACGAACGTGAGGATGAACGTAGAAAGAAAAAAAAGAAAGGAAAAAAAGACAGATCACCGCAAAGAATGGCCTTCAGAATGGCTCGTCTTGATAATCGGAAAGTGCAACAAATTTTCTGCCGCGCCACAAATGTACGTAGTCAGGATCGCGTGTTGAGTCGGCTATATCGATGCGAGCTGCCAGCGATGGCAGCCATGATAGAAACTGTCAGCAGATGCCGGCCAGGTGAAGTATTGAAAGCCTGCAACATTCAGGATTCTGAAAAACACAAACAAGCTCAACCAAGATTTCGAAGACCACCTTCTACACTGGTAACGACGTCCTTGTTCATGTAGACTGACTGGAAGAGCCACCATCGTAGCGGCGGAAGACACGTTGGCGCATGTCCGAAGAACTGAAATCCAGCGACTGGCCACCTCGGTCCGGACGGTCCTGTCTCCAATTGCACCCAAGCACTGGCAACACGGGTTCCCTGCTCAATCCCGGGCCGCCGCTCCGACGGACTCCGGGCACGTCATGCAACCTGCTATAAATCCGGGGGGCAAAGGCGACAAGACGTCGACGACCGTCTGCCCGTTCCCCACGTAAACCTATCGAACGCTGCCATGGCTGGAAAGATTGCCCGTTTCGAAACGCACGGTGAGCTCGTCCGTGTACACCCGGGGCAGTGGCCCTGACGTTCTTGAACAGACGTTCGTTTTCCGACATCGCTCACGGGCGATGGGACGGATGCGATGTAAGTCCGTCCGGAGACGTCCCGCGCCGGTCGCTGACGCTGACGCCCGATGGCGTCGCCAGGAACACCGAGTGCGATTACTCGTCTGCCTACGTTTCCATCTTCACCGATGGGGCATCGCCGCTTGTCGGACACGGCATGACGTTTACCATCGGACGTGGAAATGAAATCGTGCGTCGGACTGCTCCTCCCCCCTTCGAGGGAGACCCTCATGCCAATCTCAGGTCTGCCAAGCCATCAACGTACTCGCAAGCAAACTCGTCGGGCGTGATCCAGAGGATCTTTTCAGGAGCATGGGCAAAACGTGGGATTGGTTGTCCTCCGATTCACAGCTCCGATGGTGTGTATCCGTGTCGGCCGAGATCTGGATTTTAGTCGTTTGATGCAACAACACTGACGTGGGTTGCGAACAGGATCGGCCCTGAAAAGGGTGTCATCCATCTCGCGGTCGCGGCTGTCAACAATGCACTGTGGGACATGTTTGCTCGTGCGCGAGGGAAACCTCTCTGGAAGCTCGTGGTAGACATGACACCGGTGAGCGTTTACGTTACCCTGCTCCAAAGATGCTCCTCAAAGCTGTTCTCAGGAAGAGCTCGTAGAGGCAACGGCATTTCGCTACATCACGGATGCCATCACACGCGAGGAGGCCGTTGCCCTACTAAAGGCCAAAGAAGCGGAAAAGGAAAAACGGGAAGTGACTGTACGAGAACTTGGGTAAAAAAAACTCTCGTTGCCATACCGAGGAATGCCTGACGAAAATGGCTCAGATACCCCGCCTATGTCACGTCTGCAGGCTGGCTGGGTACGATGGCGTCCGTCTTCGCGAAACGAAGCTGGACTGACCCTGCAGGACAGGTTACTCCGACGAAAAGGTGGCACGCCTCACGAAAGAAGCCGTCGCCGCTGGCTTCAACCACTTCAAGATGAAAGTCGGCGCAGACGTCCAATCAGATCTCCGCCGTGGATCGATCATCCGCTCTATTATCGACGACCCGCAATACCTCCCTCCGGGTTCCAAGGGCCGCGATCCGACGAGTCCTGCGCTCGAGGGAAAGAACGCGGGCCCAACCGGGGCGGTGCTCATGATCGATGCCAACCAAGTATGGGACGTCCCTCAGGCCATCGAATATGTAAAACAACTCGAGGCGATCAAGCCCTGGTAAAAAAAACAACCTGGCCTCATTCCCGAGACAGACGATGACGCTCACTGCATCCCTTAGGTTCATCGAAGAACCCACCGCGCCAGACGACATCCTTGGCCACGCTGCCATTCGCAAGGCACTCAGGCCTCATGGGATCGGTGTTGCCACCGGCGAACACGCCCACAATCGTATGGTCTTCAAGCAGCTCTTGCAAGCCGACGCCATCGACGTGTGCCAAATCGACTCCTGCCGTTTGGCAGGTGTCAGTGAAGTCCTGAGCGTTCTGTTGATGGCCGCAAAGTACGCAACACGCCTGTTGGCAAAGCCAAACAAAAAAAAAAGCGGTTCGCTGACCACACGTATCAGATTCGGCGTTCCTGTCTGTCCACACGCGGGTGGCGTCGGTCTCTGTGAATACGTCATCCACTTGAGGCAAGCGGCAAGTTTCATTTGTCGCCGGGGATTTGATGTGATGTTACGTTCGTCAGTTTGATTGATTATATCGCCGTCTCTGGCACGATGGAGCGGAACGTGCTCGAGTTTGTGGACCATCTGCACGAGCACTTCCTGTACCCTTGTTCAATCAATTTGAACGGCCGGTACAACGTGCCGTCGAATCCGGCTGAGGGTTATAGGTGCGACCGGCTTGCCCTTTTCTGACATGTCACTTGACCAAGCATGTTGCTAGTATCGAGATGCACGAACAGAGCATCACGGAGTATGAGTGGCCAAACGGTTCATATTGGGTCAAGGCAAGGGGCGGAACATTCTGAGATGAAGGCATCGAAGACTTGTCAGTTCGAGACAGAATCTTGTATTATTGCTTTTGTTTTTTATATCGCCGGGGCCAACTTGAGTCACCGACCTGTTTGTATCAACACCTTCGCACGCCAGTCGCACTGATGGAGATTGAGAGGTAGAGAACCAGAGAACAATGAACTCCATGTGGGACAGCACAAGCCAGGCATGCATGTACTGATCCGTATAGATATAAAAAGAGGAGCCGCAAAACACAAAACACGGGTTACTACACTAGAAGATGCAAGAAAACAGAGTACTACAAGTAGATGTATCTTCGCAACTCGTCCAACCGAAGCAAATGCGAGTGCTAGATAGTTTGGTAACTCCCTAAAACATACATGAGTCATATGAAACTGATGGTGATGTTGGGAAACGCACATATTCGCGCCTGCCAATCACCACTGCCGGTAGCCAGAATATTACCCGCAGGGCTGAGGTCTATTGATATCACTGGACAACATTTCAGGTCCACCAACGTGATCCGATTTCTGGTCACGCACCAGAATTCTTGTGTCCTTGAAGCATACACTGCACAGTTGCGCTGTGCGAGTCCCAAAATTGAACACCACGATCTTTGGACCCTGAAACAACCCATTGCCCATCATGAGATACGGCAACGGACAACACGTAGTCCTGCCAACAGCTGAGTATCTCCGCTTTTCAGGAATCATTTAACGCACCGTATGGCCCATGAAGTTCATGGTGCATTGACTGGATTTGTCCAGTTCTTTCTTGCCGTTCGCAGCAGCGTCCTTTCGCTTGGCACCATTGACCAAGCCGCTCACGTCCCAATACTTCAACGTTTTATCCAAACTGCCGCTCACCAAGCCCTTGCCGTCAGGCGTGAACGCCACGCTGTACACGCTGTCTCTGTGACCACGTAGTCGCTCGACTAACAAACCGGTGGCAACGTCCCAAATTCGGACGACCGTGTCGAGACTGCCAGCAGCGACTAGTTGTCCATTGGGGGATATAGCAACCGAAGTCACCCCTGCGTCGTTGTTCAACGAGTCGGGATCGTTGATCGTAAGGACTTTCGATGAACCTTCCACCATATCCCAGATTCGAGCCGTTTTGTCGCCAGATCCTGAGACGATGAGACGACCATCCAACGAAAAGTCTAGGGAGTAGATCTCCTGTTGGTGACCGTCGAAGACATTGCGAATACGCTTCTTGGCGATATCCCAAATCTGTCGAACAGTGGGATGTTTCAGATAGGCTCAAACCTTCCGAAAAAGGGCAGTACGCACTCGTATCTGCTTATCTTCTGCCCCGGTGGCTAGGTATTTACCGTCAGGGCTGAAGCATACGCTGCGGATATACAGATCTCCAGCCTTTCCGGCAGTCTCGTCAGCAAGCACACTGAAGGGTGTGTGAAATGACTATCGTAGAGTCAGACAGGAGAGATTGCGACGGACCATGTTTTTGCACCAGTTTTGGTATCGTAGATCTGAGCTGTACGATTACAGCCGGTTGCAAGGAATTTTCCGTCTGCGGAGAATCGTACACAACATACAACACTGTGTTGTAGGAATTAATTATTGTAAGTGAAATAGTGCATTGTCTTACCTCTCGTGCATGAGGGTGTGGACCAATGCCACATCAAGTACTCGCTTTACTTTTGGGTTGAAAACTGCAAACCAATCACTACCCTCCTTTTTTAGTTCCGGTGGGACATTGTGCGGGTCAAGGTCGTCCGGAAACTGACCTCCGTTGGAGGCGTTGCTAACCGGAGCTAGCGAGCTGGAAGCTGGGGGTGGTTCTGTGGGACCAGAGGGAGGCGGATTTCCTGGACCCGGGGGATATGGTGGATGTGCTGACGGGGGTGGGGGGAGACCTGGGCCCTGAAAAGTCGGGGGGCCTGCTGGTGCAGGAAGCTTTGGAGTGGGACCAGGAACAAGGGAGGGGCTATAATGATCTGTGGCAGACAGGGAGGGAGAAAAGGGAGGGCGATATCCATGAGGGGGCGGGGAACGTGCGGAGCTTGGAGGAAAATGTTTACCTGGACGGTCACCCTTTATACGCTCAGTCTTGATGCGCTTTGGGTCACGAACTTCAACAGGACGGTCACGGTCGCGATCGCGCTGCTCACGCTCACGATCCCGGATTTCACGCTCACGTTCGCGATCGGCACGTTCGCGGTCTTTCTCCCGTTCTCGATCGCGATCTCGGTCACGGTCACGAGCGTAATAGGGGTCAGTGTAAGACCCTGGACCCGTGGCGGAGAGCACGGCGGGTACGGATGCTGGGGGTGCAGGCGGACCGGATGGACCGACGGCAGAGTGAGGTGGTGGATTTGCGGGGATACCCTGGCGGGCAGCATGGAGCTCGGCACGCAACCGCGAAAGTTCTTCTTCGTATTGCTGACGAATTTTTCCATGCTGAGATTCAAGTTCGTAAAGAGACTGACGAATGATATTTAATTCGTTGATTTGAGATGTGACTATTGTGGATATAAAAATGAAAATTTAAAAGGAGGAAAATAGGTGTATATATGCGCACCTTTGGACTCGTATTCGTCACGCTGATTTCTCAAAAGGCCCAAATCGGACGAAAGAACGTCGAATTCCTGCCGAATTGTCTCGAAGGCCTCATTGAGCCTAGCGTGAGTATGTTGGCCCGGCCCCTGAGCAGGGGGCCCCGTCGGTTGGAGACTTCTATGCTAGATGGGGAAGAAGACGTTAGGCCAATCGAGGGGAGAGCAAGCGGGTCGCAAGTGGGAAATGAGGCCCTGCTGAAATTTTGCGGATGGTGACAAGCAAGGCGAATATGCGAGGGATTGGGTGGCAAGAAGGGTAGAATGGAAGGGGAGGGGGAGGAGAAGGGGGGAGGAGAGCAGGAAAAGGACTCACGTTGTAGATTGTGGACGACATGGAGGAGGTTGGGAAGGTGGGTGTTGATCATCGCCCTTTATAACAAACGCTGGTGTTGGCCCTGCACTCCCAATTCTTTTCCCACGTTTGGCGTTCCCGGCGGCATGTCCATTTCGGGAGTATTCGCACAGTAGGCACAGTCACGTGCATCGACTAACATATCGGGAGTTAATTGTTTCAAAATGACAATTTATTCAATGTCCGCGAATGTGATTATCTGTCAGGCTATAAAAGGAGTGCTCGCTTCCCCACGGCTCCGTCGCAGGCATTTGCCGACGTCTTACGTAGTCAAGTTTTTGCGGAACGATCCGTGCGAGTTACACGTGCAAGCGCACAAACTGTAATCTGCCGGCCCGGCCCGGGCATCACCAGAACCAGAATCTGACGGACCCACTATATTTCGCGAGTCTGTTTGTTATTCGGCTCTCATTTTTATTTTCCAGCGTCCATGTCGTACAGTTTAGATCCTCTGACTGCCCCAGCCTACTCTGTCAAGGAGGGCAACGGCTGGCTCGCCGTCTTCAACCCTGACGCACGCCGCCAGATGGACGTCCATCTCCGCTCAACCTACACCCATGATGGGTTTGTCCGCCTTATCCGTAATTCCATTTCCATTGCAGCTCATTGCAGCCCCATTCAGCGTGGTCTGCTGCGTAAAGTTTTCCTCAGATGGTTCGTTGCTCGCAGTTGGAACCGACAACGCAATCATTCTCTACAACATCGAACAGCAGACAAAGTTGACGTCAGTCCTTCCCCTTCCATGGTCCCCGTTCCCATTATAACCGCTTCCGTCCAGCTTTTTGCTTGGCAGCGAGCATCAAGGACGAAGGGCCAATCACGCTCGATGCGTCGTAATAAGCCCCGACAACAAACTCCTTGTAGCAGGGGCCGAGGACAAATACATCCGAGTACGTGAACCTCTCTACACACCCCAGCGACCCTTGCTGAAAGAGAATAGGTCTGGAGCGTCGAGTCAGGCGACTTCCTTCGAACATTGAGTGGACACGCCGGCGAGGTTTACGCGCTGGCATTTACGACCGATTCTCGATCATTGTTCTCCGCATCGGGTGATCGCACCGTCCGTGTCTGGAATGCAGCAGCGTTCTCGGCAGATGTGCTAGAACTTGCTCCCAGAATTCTTCACCCCTCAACGCAAGAAGAAGGGTCATCGAAGAAGGTCGTCTTTACCTCGGTCTCAGTTGATACCACACGTGCCTTGGTTGCCGCTGGGTCACTCGATGGCATAATCAGAGTCTGGGACGTCTCCTCGGACTCGGGAACGGACACCCCGATCGGTACACTCCACGGGCACACGGACGGAGTCTACGGGGTCCAGCTTCTACCGAGCGATACGAGCACCTCGGTCGCGTTTCTCGTCAGCGCGAGCCTGGACCAAACTCTGAAATACTGGGAGCTCTTGCCGAACGTGAAGCAATTCAGATGCACTAAGACATTGAGCGGACACAAGGCATGTTTTTGTGTACGTTCGATTTCAGGCTCTGACCGGTCACCAAGGATGCCGTTCTGTCCGTATCGGTGCTTCAAGTTGGACGAGAGCAGCGCCTCGCGTCGTCGTCCCGTGATGGGACCGTCCGGCTCTGGGACTTGAAGACTGGGATCCCCTACTTTATGATCCAGGGGCACACGAACACCGGTGCGCAGTTCCTGCCATGATCCACACCCCACACACCTTTTATGACGTGCGCTTCAAAGTCACTTCGGTGGACCTCAGCAGCGACGGAACGGCGCTTGCTTCGGGAAGCGGTGACCATCAGATGCGAATCTGTGAGTCTCGCCAAGTGCCAGAGGCTATCAATCGCTTACATGGCTTCTGTGCAGGGAAGTACGTTTTACAATGATCTCGAAAGCGTTTTTTTTTCCTTGCTGGGTTGCACCATGCGAAATCGCGAGGACTCCAAGGTCGGATCGCGAGGAACGGCGTGTTTTACGGGTAAACCTGGGGCCGCGCGTCCTTCTAATATTGCATCGGGTCTCGTTACTGTCGGATATCGTACATCGTCCTGTCTAGCTTAGCTTACCTAATGGACGACTTGTCGTTTCTAATCCTCCAGCATGGTCCTCGTGCTCATCATCGGCGACCTCCACATTCCCCATCGTGCGCACGACCTCCCAGCCAAATTCCGGAAACTGCTCGTTCCGGGCAAGATCCAGCAGATACTATGTACGGGCAACGTCTGTGACCGCGAGACCTACGACTATCTGCGCACCGTCGCGTCGGACGTGTGCGTCGTGCGGGGCGACTACGACGAGGCACGCGCGCGCTTTTCCTCCACGCCTCTCCCCCGTGTATCTGACGCGCAGAACACAAACACACACAGAACCCCGCCTTTTCGCCCTCGGCGACTGTCGTGCACGTGCCGATCCGCATTGGCATCGTGCACGGTCACCAGGCCGTCCCGACCGGCGACCTCGACGCGCTCAGCGCCATCGCACGCCAGATGGACGTCGACGTCCTCGTCTCGGGGCACACACACACGTACGCACCCCCCCTCCCTGCCCCGCCCGCTCACACACACACGCGCAACGCCGCAGGTTCCAAGCGATCGAGTACGACGGCCGGTTTTTCGTCAACCCCGGCTCTGCGACCGGGGCGTGGACGGGGCTGCACGACGGGTGCGTCGACCGTGGTAGCCTCGACCTGCGGTGTCGCTGACGGGCGTGTTGCAGCGACCCGACCCCGTCGTTCGCGCTGATGGACATCCAGGGCGCGGTGGTCGTCACGTACGTGTACCAGCTCGTCGAGGGGGAAGTACGCGTGGAAAAGATCGAGTATCGCAAGGAAGTCGAGGCCAAGCCGACCGTTGCGCCGCCGCCGCCGCCGCTCACGCAGTCCAATTCGGCGTATTCGAGCCCGGGCGGGTTTGGGTCGTCGGGACCAGGGAGTCCGCAAGGAAGTCAGGGTGTGTGGTAGTGGTGGACACGACATCTCAAATGTTCATGTACGATGCATACGCGATAGCTTTTGCTGGCGATGATCACTGGTTTTTGCATCCAAAATGTATCCATTACTTGCGACGTATAAGGACCATCATTGAATATGTGATGATCTGAGTGATGGCAAAATATAAAATGTCCCTGGCAGGAATTGAACCTGCGGCGCCACGGTACTGTGAGATCCACAACGTGGCGATTTAACCACTAATCGACAGGGACTTGTCAGAAAGCGAAACCTCAAGCTGGTTCTGAATGCTGCTTTCGTCATGACCGTGTCTCTAACGCATCTATCGTACGTGGTCATCGTCCTTTGGGATTAACATATATAATCTGACCGCGGATGCGAGCTACCGAACCCAAGTCCAAACAGTCGGTGTCGAGGCTAGACGACGCAATCGATTGGGTATCAATGCGGCTCGAGAAAAGTCGCACAACAGCACTAACCAGAAACATGCGACGGGCACGTCACGACTCGGTTCATGATACACAACATTGTCCGTCGATGATGTATCTGGCTTGAAAAAGAGAGAGAGATCACATTCGCCCCGAACGGCTCTACAGACCAGTCGTATCTCGCAACGCACCAGCTAGGCCCCCCCACTCGCCTCTGCTTCCAATATCTCGCGCTCTAAGCGCGCCCGTTCGGCCTCGCGTAGCCGTAGCAGCGTCATCGACTCGAAATCCAAGGCGTGCGCAGGCGTCCTGCTTGGTTCTGGCGGCGGCGTCGCAGGAAACGTGCTTGGCTGTCCACCACACATTGTTGAGCACAAAAGACGCTTCTGAACAGAGAGAAAGAGACGTACAAAGGTAGAGAACTGAGGCTGTGGGCCGTCCGTTTCGGTCTCTATACGTGGGTCACCGTTGGACGGTGTCGCCAAGGGTTTTCCGCCGAGCTCGCCTCTGTCGCGCAACCAACCGAGGATGGGTGGTTCTGAGCCACCGACCCACGACACCTCCATGCCTTGTTCTTTGAGTGCAGGAGCGCTGGAAACGACCGCAAACGCAGCGCCTATCTGAGAAAAGGGAACGACCGCGTTAACCACCATGGCCCCTTGATCCTCTTGAGGCATTTTCTTCTTTCCGAGCTTCTTGGGCTTGATCGACAAGACGACCGCGCCTTCATCGATCTCTCCAAAGCGTCTCAAATGGGCAGCCAACGCGGGAGCTGTATCGAGCGATGGAAACGCCGACAGCGCAAACTTGACGCGAACGGTGATATCATATGGTCCCAGCGGCGGCGGAGCGAGCTCGTCTAGCCCCTCTTCCGGCGCCTCGTCGACCTTGGGTCTCACCGATGCCTCCCGCTGCCTCTCCCGCTCCTCGCGCATGCGTTTTCCCTGCTCCTTGACGCGATCGTTCTCGCCCTCTCGCGCGGCACGCTGCTGTTTCTGTTCGAGACGGGATTTCTTGAAAGCGCGTTCGCGTGCTTCGAGTTCGGTGACGAGGGCTTTCCGTTTGGTGTCGTAGGAGGCGAAGCGGGCCTTCTTGGCGGCGGCGAGGCGGAGCTGGGCGTCAAGCGCGAGACGTCGGAGGGGATCGAGGAGGAGGGTCTGCGCGGTCGTGAGTGCGTGAAACTTTTGGGCTGTGTATGGAATGAGCGGGTGGCATATGCGCGTAGAGCGGGTGCGCACCTGCAAGCGGGTCATTTCTGTTCTACAAACATGCTGTCACTGAGCAGGACCAAGAGGAGGATATGGTGCGACGCACGCGATCGGGGTGTACTTTGAGCGAACGGGCGCGGTAGGCTGTTCGGATTTCGGCGTCCGTGGCTTCTTGTGAGAGACCGAGCAACTCGTACGGGTTCTCTTCGGGTTCCGCAGGGGACATGGTGGGAGGTGAGGAATAGCGTTGCTTACGCAATACTCTGAACTTGACCGAAAAATATTCCTACCCTCATGGCGAAAGGCAGCAAGGCAAGGTGCGTTTGGACAGACGGACATCGCGTTGGACGTGCGCAGTGACGTCGAGCGACAGGACGGTCATCGTACGGTTGATTTCGACCGCCCAGACGGGATTCTTTTACACCACGAAACGGGTGCGGCTGAACAGTCCGAAGCTGTCTGCGGTCAAGTATGACCCCGTAGGTGCGCGACAAGACGTCTATGGTTACAACATCTGTTCATTGACGTTCTCATTGCAGTGAGGCAGCGAGTGCTGTTCGTAGAGAGTCGCAAGACACGAAAATAATGTACACTACTCGAGCTTGTTTTTTGGGCTGTCGCGCGCAGGATGAGCGTGAGAAACCCCCTCTCTCTCCCTGAAACGTCGATGGCGTACACAATCGAGCTCAATCGGACGCATCTGCTCTTCGTGCCCCCTCAGGACCCGCAAAACACCTCGAGAGGAACTGTCGTGCAAGTCTGTCTCCGCGGCGACCCGGGAGAAGGGTATACGTATATGCACATGCTCACGACGACCGATTGACCGACATTCTGGCTAGAAATATCTCGACAGTCTTTTCGGAGGCGCAAGCGTCCATCACGGTGCGTGATTTTAGCGATGTGGAGGCGCCGTATTCAGCGCGAGCAGAAGACGGTCGAAACGCTGCTTGTGTGTCACGTGAACGGGCTACGGACGCTGCCTGAATGCGTGATCGTCAAGGGGGTGGTGTCCGGGTACAGCCTGATTGGAGGTGCACCCCTATGGATATGGTCGCGCGCGAGTGTCTGACGGTGATCATAGCGAGAAAGCCGTGGAGGTATGGCCGTGGCAAGCTGTTCTTTCACGGGGAGGCAGCACTACAGCCAGCGGAGCACAAATGGGTGTTTCGATTCGAGATGATGTAGTACGCGTCTAACTCTTTTCTTGCCACTGTTCGTATTGGCCTGCTGCGAGACTGGCGCGGTAGCGATCCCCGATGGTCGTGCAGACGTCGTCGAGATGGGAGAGTGCCGCGACGAGGGCGTCGAGGGACGATAGACCGTCTGAGGGCGTGATCGTGACTGAGTTGGTGGAGTGGCGTGAAAGACGGGCACGCACCGTACATTTGGATACGGAGTTGAATGAGGTTTTCGGACGGATGTGGGACGCTAAGCGAGGCGTAAAGTCGGTCAAAGACAGACGATGCGGAGCGGCGACGGACCTGTAACCACAGAACTCGACCTTTGGGCTGCCAGGGTTGCTTTGAGACGGCGTGGCGACAAGACAAAGCCAGACGCACTTTTTCATGAGCATCCACCGTAGTGCATTGCCCATTGTGTGCGACTCGTCAAAGATCTGGTACGTCGCTGCGGAGAGGTCTGGCGATGCGCCTTTCATCTGAGGACGATCAGCACGAACGTGAACCACAAAAGCGAACTTGGGGGACGCACGATCTTTATTTTTTCTGACATTGGTGGTGGTGGTGGTGGTCACTTCCCGAAATGTGTCTGTCTGTCCATTGTCCCCCTCGTCGTCTATAAGATGCGTTCGTCGTCCAGCCAAGTCGTCTGTCATGGATCCCTCTCTCATTCTGCCTCCCCTCCGCCTCGGCCAGCCCCGCGAGAGTGTCCAGCTGCCGCCCATCCGCGAGATCTTGAACGAATATCTCGAACGAGCACCTGCTTTGCTTCGACCCGGCTTGCTCACGCTCAATTCTCGCCCGCTGTCGCTGACGTCCTGGCTCGGCCGGTTACCGGGCTTTTTCTCGCCCAGGAGGATTTTGGATCTCTCGATGCCGTCGATGCCCGCGCGATTCAGAACTGTCCGACTCGTGCCTTGCCTGGTCCAGTATACTACCGCCATCCTCTGTGTGTTCTCTCCTCCACGGTCGTGCGCGTACGTCGTCTTTGACCCCGACGCGCTCCTGTCCATGCGTGCTGGCCGTCTTCGACTCGCGGGCGGCGATCGCGTGTATACCTACCTCTGCGTGTACCCATTTGCTCTCGGTCTGCTGACGCAACGAGCTTCATGAGTCTCGCTTATTGTATTGTCATGAATGAATGTAGACACATGCCACGTGAAGGTTTGCGACGTGGTAAAACAGTTCTTTCGCCGGCATCTCAACTCTGTCTGTGTTACCGGACATCCTCATCTCCAACTTCTTCATATGTATACATGCAGCCCAATTTACATGGACGTATACCGCTTAATGTCCCTCTCCGTCAGGAGGCAACAGCTCGGATCCGGAATCGTATCATGACCATCAAGTCAACCTTTTTCTCATGAAGCATCAAACTGCGGTCACTTAGCAGTTCAACCGTCCAGGCCCCGGAATCAGTCCTATATCGTTCTGACCCGATACATATAAACTCCCGTGTTCTCTCCCAACCCTCCCCGCTCGTTATGCGGCGAATGTCGGCGCCCCCGCCCAGCAGGCAACCGCAGGTTGGTTTATCCCGCCCTGCCTACCTTCTCGTACTCAACGCCCGATGCCAGTCGATACAAAAGCAGATCGAGCAACTCGACGAACAGTTTACCGTCTTGGCTGCTCAAACCACCAGCGTACACGAACGACGACGTATGTTACGTAAACGACAGCGCTCACATCCCGCCCTTCCTTCCCTCTCCATCGTCGTCGTTCCACATCCCGTTCCTTGCCCCTCTTCGAGTCCTGGTGTGAGCGAAGAGCCTCGGTCTCGATTCTCGCATTCATCGCCGTCATCCCCCGTCGTGAGTGGGGCTGCCAGACACACGTACGTATGCCCAGCTGACGTTCGTGACACAGGACGTGTATCTACCCGTGCTACCGACCCTGCCGCTATCTCCGCCGTCCAAACGCAAGTCAGTGCTCGCCAAGCTGAAAGCGTTCGTTCATCACGCCCTTGCTTGATGTCGTTTCGTACATTACCGGAAAGAGCGTCGTGTTCGTGTGGGTTGTATCGTATTTATGACTAGTTTCTCACCCGCTTCACTATCGTTTCACCCACGGATCACCGGATGCACCGAGTTAGACGATGATCTTGCGTGCTGTTCACTGCGGCGGAGTAACTATTCTTTCCCTTCTTCTTAATCTACGTCCACGGACCGTGTATACCACCATATCATGGACGAGATCGTCCCTCATTTATGGATTGGTGATTTGCCCAGCGCCCTCGATGTGCAGACTCTCAAGGCAAAGAAGATCTTTAGCGTCGTCACAGCCATGCGAGGCAAGGTGACCATCCACGCAGTACGCCGAGCACTCGTCGTAGCATCTAGAGTTGGTCAACCCTTTCCAGACGTTCAACAAGTACCAGATCAACATCGACGACAGCACCAACGAAGATGTCCTCGTGCACTTTTTGCCCTCCATATCCTTCATCCAGAAGGAACTCGACAAGTCCCGCGGCGTGCTCGTACACTGTCAGGCCGGCCTCAGTGAGTTCCTCCGGATCGTTGTACGCAGTGGTGACGAACCGCTTGCAGGCCGGAGTGCTACCATCGTCGCAGCCTACCTCATGTACACGCGCAAACTAGACGCCGCCGCCGCCCTCGACATGATCAGGACCGTGCGTCCGCACACCGAGTACGTCCGATAAGCCACAACGTCGATCGTATCACGTCTCACGCGACACGCCCAGCCCCAACGAAGGCTTCCTCCAGCAACTCGAAATATTTTACCAAGCCTCCTACAAGATCTCGCGCAGGTCCAAACCCGTGCGGATGTTTTACATGGAGCGCACGGTCGAAGACGTCATGAGTGCGTGCCCCATCCCGCGTCCGTCCCGTGCAGCCCTCGAACGTCACCGATAGATGGCGACGGCTCCTCGCCGCCCGACGACATGTTTGCACGCTACCCGCCCTCCGACTCGGTCTCTGACACGCCCGTCCTCCTCCCCAGCCGACGCGTGCGGTGCAAAATGTGCCGGTAAAAAGCCCACGCCCTCGGTGCGCCCCAATGCCGGCTCACCCCACACAGACAGGAACTCGCCACGCGCGAACACATGCTCGACCACGGCCAGCTCGGTCCACCAACCCCAGCCCTCCCCTCGGTGTCGCCCGCGACGTCCCGCCGCCCGTCTAACGACCTCCCCGTTCCGGCATCCCGTCGCGCCTCTGCGAGCCTCCATGTGACCATCTCCCGCCGCCCTTCGACAACGCAGCTGCGCTCGGCCTCGAACGCGTTCGCGGAGGGACGACCTGCTGTCCTCGCGGCGCTCGGCGGACGCGGGCTCCTCGAGTCGCTCTCCATGTCTGCACTCGAGACCGAGGAGGACGAAGAGGAAGAGGAAGAGGGTAGCACGGACGCGGATGCAGCGACGGGACACCTACCGTCAGATGCCCGGGGTGCGCGCCTCTCGATGGAAGGCATCGGCCGGGACCTCTCCCAGGCCCTCGAGGAAAGTATGACGCCACCTAAGCGCCCGTCCTCGCCTGCGCGCGGCACGGACCTCGCCGCGCAGCTCGCCTCCAACCCCAAGCTCGCCGCGCTGCGCAGCTTGAGCATGACGAGCCTGAACGGCACGCGCAACAACGCCGTCGCGATGTCGCTCAGCCCGCCGATCCTGGTGAACCCGGCATGTTCGGGGTATTTCGTGGAGCCGGTACGTGCCTTCTCTCGTGCTCCGTCGTGGCGCGCGCTGATGCCGGGGGATAGATGACATGGATGGAGCCGTTTCTCGAGGGCGGCGACCTCGCTGGCAAGATTGTCTGCCCGAACAAGAAATGCGGGGCCAAGATTGGTAACTACGATTGGGCGGGCGTGTGCTGTGGATGCAAGGCGTGGGTGGTGCCGGTGCGTGCGATTTATTTTTTTTGGTGCCCCGTGTCCGCGGATTGACTGCCCATGACAGGGATTTTGTATTCATCGATCCAAGGTCGACGAGATCGTCGTATGATCGGACCCGTTGCTGCTCGGCTTGTTTATTTTTTATTCATGCTCGCTTTTGAACGCTATGGTGGAACAAGTATATCTTTTCGATACGTGTACGCTACGTTCGTCTCGCTCTCCTCCCTCCCTTTGAAAAAAAGAAAGAAAAAAAAGGAGTCACCCGTATGATCTGTGAACATTGCGGACGCGTTCGCTCATCTAGCAAGGCAGGATCGGAGCGAACGTTTACTGTTACGGAGGCGGCGTCGGTCGTCAGAGAAATCTCCATCGCGACCGCGTTTCAGGAGACGCGTGCGGCACCGCCCGCATCAGTACATATAGGCCTTCACGAGCACCGTTTCCAATCTCCCTCCTTTCGTTCGACGACCTCTGCCTCAGCCAGCGCGAGCGCGTGCTACGCCGCTGCGCACGACCGCCTCGATAGGCCTTGCGAAACTACGGCGGCCCTGCGGCGCGGCAGGGTCGTCCTAGTAGCGCGTCCGTTACGAAGCCTGGACGAAAACGATCAGCACACGGCACCGACAATCGCTCGGATAAGTCGAGCGTTTCGCATCGTCGTCGACGAGGCTATCTCTGTCGACTCGAGGATGGTTTGTTGACTTTGCATGGATGTCGTCGAGGCTGCGCGGAACCTGGCTCGGATCAGGCTCTTACGGTAAACGTATCAGGCCATCTGGAAGAATCGACATGGGATTTCATATCGTATCAATGTACATAATGGAACGAAGAGTTAGACGATAGGTGGATCGTTCTGTCCGATCAAGTTAAAGGAATGTGGTGTAACGATAAACGAAAACGCGAAAAACAAAGCTTGCATACTACACAGTGCGAACAAAAAGATGACTAGCGAAAAGGAGGTGGTATGCTGGATCCAAATCGAGAGCAAAAGAAACAAAATTATCAAGGGAGCGTAGGGTGGAACTCATGACGAGTGCTATAACCTAAGTAAAAAAAAAAGTGTAGTAGAAAATAACCCTGAAAATAAAACGAGCAAAAACATATCATCGTTGGCTTATCCAGTCGTGTTGGCTGTATGAGTCGTGTTGACTGTGTTAACTGTCCTCGCCGATCGTCGCGAACCAAACCGGAGTTTACCATCATCACCTCGGCCCCAAGAGAACAAGCCACCGGTATCATGTGACTGCGCGCTTCCTGTACGCGAGCGGTGCGACCACGCAGGCGACGCCGGCCGAGCAGGCGCATTCGCCTCGAGGTGCTCGTGGTGCACATGTGGATGCTGATGCGTCGTAGGTCCAACCGTATGTCGCCCATCGCAGCACGCCCGCACGTTCTCGAGACCCTCAAAACCATCGTCCGACTGCGACTCGCCGTGCAGCTCAAACTCGAGCTCCTCATCATCCTGCCCGTTGCTTGCTAGTACTTGCTCAAACGACCGCGTGGGACTGTATGGGCTCTCGGGTGTCGCCCAACGGAGGTACTCTGCAGCGGGCGTGCCAGTGCGTTTGCCCAGGGAGCCTCTGACAGAGAGTTGGGAGCGACTGCGCGTGCCACGAGGCGTCGTGTTGAGTCCGCCATTGTGACTGCTTCGGCCACTGCGCTGGCTTTGGGGACTCGAATCAATCAAGTTGCGGTGGTCGTCTTCCGTAAACTCGACGCTCTGTGTCATGGGACTCGTAGACGCCCCACCGTTCTGACCCGGGGTTCCAGTCACGTTTGGGTTGGGACGCGCCAAAAGGTACTTGAGCGCCTGGAGTCGCATCCATCAGAAAAAGAAACGCCTTGTGCGGAGCCAAGCAAGAGATCACCTACATTTAGCCAAATATCGTGACGCTCCTTCGTCGGTGCAGTGATCTTCATCTCACGTTGAGCCGTCGAAATTACAACGCTATATTGGTATAAACCAGGTGGCATGGGGTTGGGATCCAGGACAGAACGGACGCCTTCGATGTAAGCTGTACGTCGCCCAATCAATCTACTATCACGCCGCACACAAAAACGAACTTACCACTCTTGGCACTCGACTCTGACACGTTCGACGAGCCGGGATCGGCGGAGCTCCAGTAGAGCGTCTTGGTGTACGGATGCACCCAAAAGAATCGCTTGTGTCGCTTCTCGCCGTGTCCTTTTCCAATCGCGCGCCGCGTATACTTGTACAAGAACTCCCCAATCATCGTTTGAGTAATCGCATGGATGATAACAGGGTCCGTCGTGTTGCCGTTCTGGTCCATTGCCGGGGTAGATGTAGATGCAGCAGATGCGACTTGGACATGGCCGCGATTCAGGAAGGGGTTGTGATCCGACGACATCGACGACCGCGGAGAGAGCGCACTGCGGTCCGTGGCAAGCGACGTACTCGACATTTCCCTACGTTCCTTCTCCCGAACTGTCCAGGATGGTAAACCAGACGGAGGGTGCGAGTTCTGTGCATGAGCAGCAGCATTTGCAGCAGACCTGAAACTGCTTGTGGACGGTGGTTGGCGAATGTTCGATGAGGGAGGCATACTCGATCCGTGCTGTCTCGGGAACGTTCCCCTGTTGTTGACGGAAAGCATGGCACCGAACGTGGGCGTAGTCGCACGTTGAATGAGCTCTGGTGGTGGTGGCGAAGATGGTCGGGGCGGAGGAACATCACCCGAAGCAGACGAGGTCGTCGGGAATCTTCTCTCAGGTATAAGCGACGGAGGGGGCATGCTGCTGACTGGGGGTGGTTGACGGGGGGGAGGGGGCAAGGCCATCGTTGGCGGACGCGTCTTGTCAACCGCCGAAGGCACATTTGACGAGGTACGAGGTCGTTTCGCCGGGTCTTCAGCGACGACGGAAACAGCGGAATCAATCGACTTTCGTTGCTCAGACTGAGTAACACGAGATTGAAGCATGTTGAATGTTGCGATGACAGAGTCTCTGATGGCGGAAACCGGGGAAATCGAGACTGGAGCCGGTGAGGCTGGCGGGGAAGCTGTCACATACTGGAACTGTTGTTGTCCGCCATTCCCAACTTTATAAAGACCAATGGATGGACCCGAAGAGGCGGTATGTGCGAGGGGCGTGATAGACGAGTTCGAGACATCCTGCTTTCCGGACGGCGGCGTGGAGGTAGGCAGTATATCCGAAGCAGCGGGAGGGGTGACAGGTCTCGGGGTATCCGTCTGTATCGACATCTCTTTAACCTCCGGCTTAGGTTGCTCAATGTACTTGGTGACCTCGACCGGTTTGTCGACATATTTGATAACCTCTACTTCCACTGGCTTGTCAACGTACTTGATGACCTCGACCAGCCTGTCAACCTCCTTGACGACTTCGATCGGCTTCTCGACCTCCCTGAGTACCTCGATGGGCTTCTCAACCTCTCTGAGGACCTCGACGGGTTTCTCTACTTCCTTGATGACCTCCACCAGTTTGATCACTTCCACCTCCTTGATAATCTCCTTGATGACCTCGACTTCCTTAACAACTTCGACGATCTTGACCTCTTCAAACACGGCACCGACACCCTTTTCATCATACTCGACAGGCGTCCTTGGCGACTCAGGCTCTGACATGTCCTCCTGTTCTGCAAAGGACGGCACAGAAGACCATCCCGCCCGACTCGAAATCCTCGACGCTTTGATACTTTCCTCATCGCTCTCGGAATAGTCATTGTCCGAAATGGTCAGCATCGAGTGGAAATCTTCACGGGATTCGGAAGGTGTCGTCATACCGAGACTCATCCGAGCATCATGATAATCGTCGGCATCCGTGTCTTCAGCGCCCGTTTCTGTGGCGCCATCGTCCACGTCGGATTCGGATTCGTAAGCGAGCTCGGAGGCGGTGGAAAGAGAGCCGGGCATGCGGTCATTCCGCACAGTCACGTCTCCGCTACCGTCGTCGGAGTGAGAGAAATCGGATTGCATCAACGTTGTACGACGCGGCGTAGGAGAAAAGACAGCATGAGGAAGCCTGGGAAGAGGAGAAACGACAGGAGAGGATATGCGTTGCATGGCTGTCTCGGTGTGCTGGACGACGACCTCGTCCGTCTGGGAAAACATGTCTGTAACGGAAAAAGTCGTCCCGACTTCGGCCTGTACTGCAACTTCGGCCGTGACAGGTGGGAGAGTGGGGACAAGTAATGTTACTTCGCCCGCGTCGGTCTGGCATTCGACTTCCTTGGTCTCCCGCTCCGTTTCGAGGAGGTCATCCTCGATCATATCAGTCATCCCTACGCCCAACTCTGCGGAAAGCGCTGTAGACAGTGCTTCAGGCTGTCCGATAAGTGAAGGTGGACGTGCTTCCTGGAATGCAGCACCGCCGCGTGCACGGCGTGGACCACCGCCGCGGCCACTGCGAGAGAGAACGGATTGACGGAGAGGACTGGTGTTAGATTGGAAGGAGCTGTAAGATGCCGATTTACGAAGCACATTTGCAAAAGCGGGATCCATTCCATCAACACTCGTGCGGTTAGAGACTGGAGCGAACGGTGAGACTTCGAGACCACCCTGCGCGACGTCTTCCTCATTTTGATCGTCATCAGACGTATCGAGTTCAAATTCATAAGCGTCAACTTCCTGGTCATGTAAAGCACCTGGAATCGATGGGACGGGTGGAGGAGATGATGACTTGAAGCCGAGACCATTTGGTGAACGATTGCGCTGGGCCCTTTCCAATCGCTCAGCAAGTGAAACGCCACCGCGACCTCGCCTGCCACGACCTCCTTGACGGAACTGAGTGAGTCTATGCTTTGGCTTGGTATTCCCTCCAGCTGGTGCGTCAACATCTTCAAACAGTTCACTCTCTGGCGGCTCATTTTCGTCGTGAATGTGCCCGGGAGAGGCCTCGAGTTTCCGCTTGTAATCCAAGCGCAGCTCTTTCTCGCGGTGAAGAGAGCCCTTGAGTGTCTTGATCTGTCTCTCGGCGTGGAAGAGTCTTTGCTGAAGCGCCTCTATTTCCTTGTTTGGATGATTTGATGCATGGAAGGGACGCGAAGGAGACGGGTCAGGGGAAACATCTGCAATGTCCTCGGATGCGTCTGGCTGGAAGACGATGGACGTATCCTGTCGCTTCCTGTTGGTAGACGCGCCCCCAGCGGTAAATACATCATCTTCGTCAGCAGTCGCAGGGGTCAAAAAGTCCTTGCCGTCTACTGTGCCTGGGGTAAGAGGAGAGCCAAATTTGGGGCCGAGTCTGCGATTCGCTTTGGCTACTTCGACTTTCAGGGCATCGAGTGCAGACTGCAAGTCAGATTTGTCGCGCTGTAGACCAGCCGCATGTTTGCGAGCTTGAGCAAACTCGGTGTCATGCTTGGCCTTGAATTCGTCAAACGCGGACTTGGTGCGCTCCGCTTCATTCTTGTGCTGGTCTGTGGATTCGCGTGCCGTATTGAGAAGCTTCGTAAGACGTTTATGCTCGGATTCTAGTCTTTGGGCGGTGGCCTGCGAGTCAGAGAGTTGTGTGCGGATCTCCTGCAAGGTGACTTCGAGGTTCCAATTCTCTTCCTTGAATTTGTCTAAAGGGGCTGAGCACACGTATAAGGATATGGTGGCGGAGCGCATACCTGAGCTCTGCTCCTGCGAACGAAGAGCGGTGCGAAGCGACTCGATGCTCTTTTCGAGGTCGTCCTTTTCCTCTTTCATGTCCTGTATTGCCTTGTCTCGCTCACCGAGAAGGCTTTGAAGACGTCTGACTTCGGTGAGCAAGCCACTGCCAATTTCAAATGCAAATTCTGGACCACGGAGATGAAGACGCGAACTGATTGGGTAGGAGGTGACGCACCGACGTCATCTGCTCTGTGAGCTGCATTCTTGGCACGCCGAGATTGGGCAGCAGAGGAGGAGGAAGCCTTTGACCGTTCTGGCTCGTCTCGGGGCAGGTCCCTGACCAGGATGGGCGGAGAAAGAGTGTCGTCTACCGAACGCTAGAAAAAGGAGTTAGCAACGAGTAGAATGCAACGCAAAATGAGGGTGAGAATAGACTAATAAGATGATAGAATGGAGAACGCGTGCCAGGACGCGTCATCTGTTGGGATAGAGGGGCTGTACGGTGTGCCCACGCCGGTAGATGGGTGGTAAAGAGAAACGAATGGGTCTGAGCACGCAGAAGAGGATGAGAGCATCGCACGCGGCCGCCACGAGGCTCAGAGAGTAGCAACAAAATATGATCTGAAGATTGCCAGAGGAGAGAGAAGGCGAGAAAAACGTACGTTTGCGCCGAATGCGCTCGAGAGCTGGGCATTTTCGTGGTCCCAGGCTTTGATAGTGTCACCGAGTTCGCGGTAACGTTCTCGTGCGTCTGCGTCGAGATCTTCGTCGTCGCCACGCTCTACGTCCAGGTCCTGTAAAAGACGAATCTTTTCCTCGAGCTCGATCTGCTGCGCGAGGATGCGTTGACCGAGTGCGCCGGCCTGCTGGAGCTGCTTTTCCTTGCTGTCGAGAAGGAGCTGGAGATGAAGCTTGCGTTCAGAGGACGACGCAAAGGGGTTTGGGGCGACGACGGCGAGGACGACGGCGAGACCGTCGGAGGAGCTGGCCATCGTTGGAGATGGCCGCGAAGGTGGAATTTTTGCGAAATACTTATGGAATCGGTAAAGTCGAACGGGTCAACAAAAACACGAACATCCTCTTTTGGAAATTTATTCGCACTACAAACTCAATTCTTACTCGCTTCTAGACCAGAGTAGTACCATCCAGTGTAGTCTGCATCAGCTCTTCTACCCGGACAGCAACCAAACATTCCGGAGAAACCCCTCTGTACTCTTCTACATACCAGCGTGTACGCGTGAAGAGCAGCGGGCATCTCAGACGAGCGATGAGGTCAACAGTGCACATCTCCTTCTCTGGCAATACAGTATAGGCGAAGGGAGCAGAAGTGACGCGATGATCTTCCGCAGATAACGGCATTTGGCTATGTGGAGGGAACGGGTCTTCCACGCCCTCGGGTATCCTGTTCCCTATGGGGCGTCGATCGAGGAGAAAGTCAATCCAAGGATGAATGAGATATAGAGATCCCAATTGAGAGGGATCCCCTTTGGTTTTATTTCCACAACCTCGAGGATAGTTGTCTATGCACGGAAAACACGTTCCGATTCATTTTGAATGGATACCACACACCCAAATTTGAAACTGAGGCATGGAAGCTTCATCCGTTAACCAGCAAACGATGATAAGGAGTTCGTTTAGTTTGTCATAGCTCCATGGCCAGCTTGATGTTGACCAAAGACAGGCGCAACCCAGCAATGATGGCTTCCGCTTCAGTATTGGTCATGGCTGACGGGATGTGTGAGTCCGGGTATTGCTAGAAAGCAGTGATACCAGCCGGGAGATGGCTGTTGAAGCTACCCGGACTCCCAATCCACGCAAGAATGCATGTGTCTCCTGAACTTGTGAGTAGCTGCGCCGGCGGGCGCTCAAGTGTATCGTCCCTGTCACCATATGTGACTGGCATGGAGACCAAGTATATCCCAAGCAATGCGTACGCTGCATCCTCCACCTGCACCGTTTGCTGAGTGGGAGCCCAACAAAGCTTCTCTGGTATATTCCCTTGGCAAGCCCGGCTGAAGTGCCATCAAAAGAGACTAGGGCTAATGATGGGTAGGGTAACCTGTGTGGGCAACCTGCAGCTCGGGGGTGGGTTGAGTCCTGGTACTCAGGGAGTTAAACCTGGTGGTGTTGGGGGACCAAAAGGAGCTTACTCGGGTATACCAAGGGACACATGTAGCGCTGAGTTAGTATGACCACATTGCGATTTTTTGAGTTCACCAATCGCTGTCCTCGTTGGAATTAATAGCAAGCCACAGCGCTGGATGCGCATGCAGAGACACAAAGGCACTGCAATAGCATACAGTATTCATCACTTTCTATATTCTGTGCATGTTCCATTTCATTCATGTCTGCCATAGTAATATCATGTGGTACAATTTCTCCAGTGCCAAAATGATAATTTTGTAACTATCATTGAGTGGCTTGTCATCCCAAAGCATACCACTTAACTCTCCATCAAGTCATACATGATCATGCAAGGGACCAAAACAATCTTTGCTGGTCATTGTCCTATAATCATCACCATGTAAGCAGAACACTGATTTAGAGGTTTGGGATTGGGATGACAAGATTTTGGGTAATTCATCACACAAATTCACAGAAATGGAGCCTGATTCACCTCTCTCTTAGAGGAGTCAACTAAGAAATGGACATCAGCATATTGCAAGCATTTCACATCCAGTATCTCTCAAATCATTGGTTCCCAAGGTAACCTTGACCAAGTCAGGCCCAGACTGTGTGACCACCTCACACTCATCTATGTTTCCCTTACCATGAGTCCATGACCTTTCAACATGCAAGCACCAATGATCTCCTTGGCATGACCTGGAGGCAGCGATGGAGTGCAGGATCAAGATCCAATTGCAAGCTTTGTCTTTCTCCTTGCTTGCAGCCACCTGTGGCCAAGTATACTGACAATTTACTGGATCATCCTTCAAGCACATGAAGATAAACTTGATGTAGCACTGACCCTGGGGTAGTGTTGTGCAGGGCTGGGCTGAGCTGAGCCAAGCCAACATAGACCAGTTCCAATTCTCTACAGGGGTTGAGTGTGCACACAGTGAAAAGATGGCAAACTTTTGCATATCTGAGTGCTGCTCCTGCAAATGGAGGGCAGTACAGAGCAACTTGGACCACTTTTCAATGTCTTCCTTTCTTCCTTTGTGTCCTGTGTTGCCTTGTCTCATTCACCAACAGGACCATGAAGACACTTGACTTTAGTCTGGACCAGATCAAGATGATTTATGCAGGAAGTATGGGGTTGTGAGCGACAGTGGTAGCGAGATAACAAGATAATATAACCACGTGTACTTGCGAGGTCGAGACCGATTTATAATTCCATTAGTATTTCACATAACCCACTTTGTTCGCTTCCATATGGCTATCCGACTCGGTGTCGATGTCGGCGGGACCAACACGTACGTTGAGCTCAAACATGGATTAAAACGGCCTTGAACAGGCTATTAGCGACGCAGTGTTGCTCGACATTACGCACCGTCGTGTGCTCGCGTCGGCCAAGCACCCGACTACCCCAGATGTCACACAGGGCATCCATCTCGCCGTGCAAAACGTCCTCGATCAGGTCCCAAACGCGACAGATATCCAGGCCATCGCCGTCGGAACTACCGTAGGTATATTCCCAAACGCGCCGCTTGTCTCATCGTTCGACAGCACTTTATCAACGCACTCGTCGAGCGAAACCGCGCACGGCTCGATCGCGTCGCGGTCATCCGTCTTTGCGGTTCATTCACCCGTGGCACGCCTCCTTTTGTCGGGTTTCCACCCGATCTTAAACGCAGTGCGTTCTTTGTACTGCTTCCTTGACGATTACCACTCCGTCCAGTCTTGAAGGGCCCCTGCTTTCTCGTTTCTGGCGGTCTGCAGATCGATGGCAGCGAAATCGCAACCGTCGACGCCACAGAGATTGAGTCGGCCTGTCGCGAGATCGCGCAGCAGGCATGTCCCTCCCCCCGTAATGGCCTCCGTCCTAATCAGGACCAACAGGACATCCATGCGCTTGCGATCATCTCGGTCTTTGCCCCCATTGATTTCACCCTTAATCAGGAAGAGCGCGTTGCTTCCATCGTGCACGAGAAACTACCACACCTCCACATCGTCTGTTCCAAGGACGTGGCACACATTGGCCTCTTGGAGCGCGAAAACGCGACCATTCTCAACGCCTCACTTCTCAGGTATGCAAAGAAGACAGTTCAAGGCTTCCGGAACGCGGCGCGTGCCCTGCATCTGACGTGCCCCGTCTTCATCACGAGCAACGATGGCACCTTACTTAATTGCACTCAGGCCGCCAAATTGCCCATTCGTACCTTGCAAGTGTGCTCCATTACTTACACCGTTCCCGGATCTCTGATAGAGTTTCGATAAAAGCTCTTCTGGCCCCACAAATTCAATGAGGGGCGCTGCATTTCTGGCTTCTCTCCAGTCCAACATCGTCAAAGAATCCGCACTGGTCATTGATATAGGAGGCACAACGGTTCGTACATGCTCCTTTCACCTCGGTGTCTATGACGGATGCAATTCATAGACGGATATCGGCATGCTTCTGTGCGTCATCGTACCCCTCGCCGTCCTCTCGCTTCGCAAGATCTCACCCCTGATTCTGTAGTCCAAGTGGCTTCCCTCGTCAAGCCGCAGCCCTCCATGAACTCTGCGGTGTCTTGCTCAACTTCTCCATGCCGCATGTCACGAGGTAGCTCATCAATTTCTCCTTTTGATACCCATTGTTCATGTCCAACTAGTATTGGTCTCGGAGGTGGCTCGTTGATCCGCCAAGATTCGCACTCCAAACGGGTAACTATCGGCCCTGACTCAGTTGGTCACAAAATCACGTCCGAAGCCCGCGTCTTCAACGGTGCCACTCTTACTGCGACAGACATTGCCGTCGCTGGCGGTCGGGTCTCTATTGGTGACGTTTCTCGTGTGGCCGCGCTTGACAAATCCATCATCGATGGTGCGCACAAGGCAATCAAACGCATGCTACAGGACACCCTCGACGCGATGAAAACGTCAGCGTCGGACATCCCCGTCTATCTCGTCGGCGGTGGATCGATTTTAGCACCCGACGAGCTTGTTGGGGTTAGTCAGGTCCATCGCTTCCCCCATTACGACGTCGCGAACGCGGTTGGGGCCGCTATCGCACAGGTAAAGACCCCCGTACTGTCAGAATGTTGAAGCGTTCATCAACGGGCAGATATCCGGCACCATCGACTCATTCGAAGACATTTCTTCCACCCCCGTGGCCGAAGTTAGGAAAGCCATTGAAGCGAAAGCGATCGCCCGCGCAGTCGCATCTGGGGCCGCTCCGGGTTGTGTTTCCATCGTCGAAAGTGAAGTGATACCCATCGCATATACCACCGGAAGATGCCGCTTCTATGTCAAAGCTGCTGGGGACTGGAGTGGGAGTGCTGTTCCGGACGAAATAGACGACGAGGAAGTTGTCACCAACACGTCGAGTGAGAATACCATCACTCTCCTGCCGACGACGCAGGACGCTATACCCGACGATGCTTCGCCATGTGATTCGGCAGCGGGTATCCTTTCATACAGACCCAAAGTGCGAGACGGCCAATGGACTTTGTCAGAAATAGATCTCGAGTGGATAGCAGACGGATGCTATGTCCTGGGTTGTGGCGGCGGCGGCTCGCCATTGCACATCTTTTGGGAGCTCAGAGAGATGGTCCGAGCGGGGGAAGTCATTCGTGTCATCGATCAAAGTTCTCTCGCCCCAGACGCCCTTGTAGGGTTGGGTGGAGCGCTCGGTAGCCCCGAGGTATCTTTGGAGCGATTGCTTGGTGACGAGTAAGTGCGCGTGTCCCACACCGCATGGTTCCCATTCACCATTTACAGGTACAACGACGCGTGCGCCAACCTCTGGGAGTTTCTAGGGGTGAGTCGCGGATCCTGCTTCTGATAACGGCCGTGTCCCATCCATCACCAAAGATGACGAAACCCGACGCACTGTGTGCAATGGAAATCGGGGGCGGAAACGGGATGATCAACGTGAATCTTTCGTCCCTTTGGTTTCTCGTTCTGATATGCCGTCCAGATGATCACGGCCGCCACAAAGAACTATGACATTCCGGTTGTCGATGGCGATTTCATGGTATGCATTCACGATTCCTTGCGACAAACCTCGTTAACCAGTCCGTATCAGGGTCGCGCGTATCCCACCGTAGGCGGCTCTTACTACTGCATGTGGATGTGACACTAAGACGAGGTTCGTTGCAGTGGCACCAAACGACGGTCAATGTCTATGACGACACAGGTCGTGCTGTCACCCTTCTTCCCACTGCCATATCCAGCGGGGACGGTAACGTCATGGTGAGTCTCATCCGCGCTCACGACGCCTTCCGACGACCCTGATCACGTGAGTCAGATCATGACCAAAGCCAAGAAAGACACCGACGTGGATGCAGCCATGCGTGCCGCGTGTATCGAGATGGGGTACGCTACCGGACGACCGTGCGGATGATGTCTCACACAGGGCGTTTAGGACGTTTGTGGGGCTAGCGAGCCGGCCGCAGCGTGCCAAGGCGCTCGAAGTGTCGATGATCGCGAATACGGTCTCGTTGAGCTGGCGCGTCGGACGCGCAATGGCGCTCGCGCGCAAGCAGTCCAACCTGGACCAGATTGGCGAGGTGATCGTCGATGCCGTGGGCGGGACTGGGACCGCCAAAGTGCTGTTTAGTGGCAAGATCGTCGACGTTCGTCGCAGGTGCGTCCTCGAATGGAAAAAAAAAGTGGTGATCAGACCGACGATATGTAGATTGTACAAGGGACATACGATCGGAGAAGTGGTCATCGCAGCGCTGTCCGCGGACGGTAACGCGGGCGCAAACGAGGAGACGTTCCGTGGGATGCTGATCGTGCCGTTCAAGAACGAGAACTTGTATGCAGAACACACGTCCCCGGAGGGACACACGACGGTGCAGGCGCAATATGAGACGATGTCACGCGGCTAACATCGTCTTGTAGATGCTCGCGACGGTGCCAGATCTGATCGCGGTGCTGGACGCACAGAGTGGGGCGGCGCTGGGAACGCCACAGTACAAGTACGGCCTGAGGGTGCTGATCCTCGGGATCACTGCGGCGCCTCAGTGGACGGACACCGCAAGGGGATTCGAGCTGGGTGGACCGGGTGCTTTTGGGTCCGTTTTAGCCCCCCTTTTTTTTTGTCGCACACAGGGCTGACAGGACGGTCTAGATTTGATGAGATCGAGTACACGCCTCTCGGAGTGTACGTGAAGCCACGCTCGGTCGTGGAGGAGTACGCCGAAAGGACGTAGGATGGGGGTACAAAGGGGCTATCGTGGATTTGGGTCCGGCGAGACCATGTGTATGTGCCACGTCGCGGGTGTTTGTTTGAATGCTACCAACGTCCTCGACCCGATCACACATGCTGAATCCTGATGATGGCTGCACCAATCGTCCCATCACCGTCGTTATCTCCATGGGCCCCCGGGCAACGATCACCTCACCACGCCGCCCTTCCTGGTCGGCCCGGGTGGAGGAACCCACCCGATCGTGGCGGCGATCCCGCATGCGCGTCCTCCACCCATCGAGCCAATGGAGAAACCCCCGCGTCGACGATAGCCCTGTCTGATCTGCCCTCTACCACGACTGCGATCGCCACACGACTGCCGCGGCGGTCTGCATCGCGGGTAACCAAGGCACCCGGGCCGTTCTCTGGTGGGTCCCCCCAGCTTTCTGCGGACACGTCCGTGGATGCGTGCCACCGCAGCTATCGCGCCGAGCGAGCGAGCGAGAGGTACAAGATCGAGGGGGCGGCCGATCGCTTGTTGCCATCACGCCTCGCCTATATTTGGACTGGCTTCTACACTTCTTCCATGGACGGGGTTGCCAATGCAAGACAAAAATGGTACAGTAGTACGACGTGTTAAATTAATCTACGTGGCAGATCGTAAGTGGGTTGCAGGCTGTCAATACATGGAAGGGCGTGACGGGGGACACGAGGCACAAAATGGGACCATTGCAGCGCTCTACAGCACACACGTGAAGAAAGACGGGGCGTCATGACAGCACTAGTTCCGCAAACAACGTACATTTGCGACAACAACAACAAGAAAAGCAAGCGCATCAGATTTTTTCCGAGGCCCGTTTCGCTGCTATTCGTCGTCGTTTCCAAGCGGGCACAAAGTCCACATTTCGAAGCATGATGACCGCAGCGGCGTATAACACGCCGAAGCAGATGGCAGGTATCGTTCCGAGGTGATAGGCCTTGACGAGCGCGTTCAAGATCTCGTTTTCGTACTGGGGGTACTGCGCGTGGTTGTCCGCCAGCCCAAGGCCCTGATCGACAAGCGACGGAGGTAATCGTCCCTGCAGTGACTCTGTGAAACTGGTCTCGTAAACTGCCGTGAGCAGTGCGGTCGCGAACGTGCCGCCGAGCGTGCGAAGGAAGGAGAGGAAACCACTGATGCCGGCGATCTGATCTGGCTTGACGGACATGGGGCCGACGACGAGGGAGGGTTGGTAGAGCAGGCCAGAACCGACGCCGGTGACCATGGAGTAACCGATGATGCGTCCGACGGGGGTATAGCGTCCAACGTCGAGCATCAGTGCGCTTCCCAATGCATAGAGGAGGCCCCCGGCAAGGCCGATGAGTCTCACATGACCGGTGTACGACAAGATGTTGGCACCGAGAACGGAAGAAGCGCCGAGGGTGAGAATGAGCCCCAACATCTGTACGCCGGACATGACCAAGGTAGAACCCTTGATGTCGATAAAATAACGAGGTAGAAAGAAGACGGACCCAAAGTAGCCTGCGCCTGTGAGAAAGTTGATGAGACACGCAATAGGAATATTCGGTATCCGGAAGAGGTTGATGTCGACGACGGGATGCTCTGCCCATTTGAGTTCATAATAGACGAATACGGGGATGAGACAACCTCCGATGAGAAATAGAACGATGATCTGTGGGGACTGGCAGACGATGGATGAGTTGTCCGAACGGCAGAACGGAGATACGTACATTCCAGGGAAAGATCTTGCTGCCCATCTCTATCGCGATGCAGATGGTGCTGGATATGGCGACGGCGAGAATGCAACCGACATAGTCGACCTCGCGCAGTTGTGCAACAAGCCCGACGCGTTGTTCTCTGTGCGGGACGGGATAGTTGAGGCTGATGGAGCCGACGAGGAGGGTGACGGCGATGAGCATCAACGTAATCCAAAACAGCCATCGCCAACTGGTATGGACGGAGATGAGCGCACCGAGGACGGGACCTATTGCGAGACCAACTGCCGAAGCGAGATTGAAGAAACCAAGCCATAGACCACGGGTGTCGGGCGTGGTGAGGTCCAAGACGATGATGACACCGACGGACTGTCTCCCGGCTGCACCAATGCCCTGGAGGAGACGCGCGCCGATGAGGGAACTCATGGACTGAAGGGACGCGTGTCAGGCGAGCCCGAGGGATGCGAATGAGACTCACCGTGGCGAGCCCACACCAGAGGGTGCCGACGGCAAAAATAAGCATGGTGCCGAGGAGGACGTGGGCGCGACCAAAGATGTCGCTGAATTTTCCAAGGAGGGTTTGGGTGACGGTAAAGCCCAAGAGGTACGCGGTGGCGAGCCAGTTTTGGTTTGGGAGGTCGCTAAAGTCGGCACTGATGACGTGCATGGCGGTGGTAGAGGTGGTCTCGTTGAGGTAAGCGGTAAAGTTGCCGATCCAGAGGCTGGACATGATCAAGAAGAAGCGGAGGGAGGTAACGACGACTGCGGGCTGTGGATTTGGGGGACAGTCTAGTGGGTATGTTTTGGAAGAGTCGGCGGAGGGACGCGAATAGGAGGGGTCGGGACAAGCGACGGCGGTCTTTTCGTCGTTAAAGGCTTCTGCGGAGTTGTTCATGCTGGGACATTGCGATGCTAGCAGGGTGTGTGTTGGGGAAGGAGTCATGAGGGGAAGGGGAGGAGGGGGAGGGGGAGGTATAAGAAGGGTGCACGCGCATGAATAGATATACGCATGGACGGAAGCACAGACAAGGATCCGCGGGAGGGTGCGGGGAATTGGAAAGAGAGGGGGTGGAGGACCATAGGGAGATATACGCGACCTGGTAGGGAAAACGCGAAAAGCGAACACGTTGAGACGCACCTGCTGCACTCCGCGGAAATCACAAGTCCGTTTGCGGATTTCATGATGCACGAGATCCGATACTATAATACACACCGGTGCCAGCGTTCGGTCAGTAGACGTGAATACGGACCGCTGCCCGAGTCCGCGTCGTCGGTAGGGTCATCGTTATCCACATCGTCGGGGCTTAACCGGGACCCAGAGATCCAGTAGTGCGATGCCACGAGAAGACCTCGAGCCTCGCCCTCGCGTTCGCTGGTTCGTCGACTGCCTTTCCTTGTCTTCCCGCGCGCACATGGCTTTTGCTCGCTCGTGGGAAGCCAACACGATTCACCACCGTCGTACGGTGTCGACATGCGACCCGCGGGCTTCCATCGATATTTTGGATGGGGGGGAGAAGAGGCGTCGGGCTGGCTTCCTCAGATCCTGGGACCCCCGACTTGCACGGCTGGTTCAAAGATCTATCCTAATCACATGACAATAACGCCCTCCAGCATGAGACGACACCTCGGAACGACCGTCTCGGATGAGTCTACTGCTCAGCATTCGATGTGCGCGGCTCCAAATGAAACCCCTCCTCTTTTCCCACACCGGCCCATTGTAAAAAGAATCGCTCCATTCCAGATTGTGTCCCGCAATCCACGCCCACGCTCTATCACAAAAAAAAAACGACAACGTAGACGTCTACCAAGGCGATCCTCGAAGACTCGCGTTCCCAGACAGCGAACCACCATTTGTAAGCTAACAGCGTCAGATGAGCACACGCGGCCACATCGAAAAATAGACGTCACCCACCGCGGCACTGATTTGTTTGTGTACCAGGCAGAGGTCTACACTTTCATGAACAAACAATCCCCCCTCACAACAATCAACACTCACAATCCAGATACGACATCGCCCCGTTGTTCTGGTCCTCCACCAACATATCGCTGAACTCAATCTCCATCCCGTCCATGTTCTGGCGCACAACCAGTGTTTTCGGCACACGTCCGCGTTGCCCGTACCGGTACCCAAGGATGCACTGCACCCGTTGCGACAACCGCGTCTCCAAAACAGGCACTTGCGTCTGCATAAACCTCGTCAAGCCCACCGTTCGTTCCCACACGGACAACACCGACCATGTTGCTCGCATCCAACGCGAGAATATCATCCACACCAAACAGATCCGACAGCACCTGAGGTGACACGCTCGCTCCAACCCAGAAGATCATAAATTCTTCGTTGTCTGCCGTCATGCAATCAGCCGATATCGTTTCCATTCACAGAACACTTCTGCAGCATTACCTATCAAGTAGACGCCATGCCCTTCCATAAACATGTGACTATCGCGCATAAGCGACGGCAAACCAACACGACCTGTACAGTCACCAATCGTGACCTTCGCGTCCATGTCATGAAGTGCCAAAAGGCGGGGATAGAGGTGCTGCATCGTACTACGCACGCTCATCGACTGTATCTTCTGTGCATAGTAATTTCGAACGTCCGCGGAAACGTTGCGCCCTGTACCTAACCGTCAGCCAAGACACATCAACCACCCCCCAAAAAAACGCCAACCTTTCAGAGGTTTGCTTTTCGTTATGGCGAGAACGTAGAGCGGAAGTGCCCGAAAGGTATCCGGTATGATCAACTACGAGCCGTCTCAGACGCGCACAGGAATCGTAGCTCGTCTCGCTTACCTGCGAGGCCGATGTCGTCGCAGCACAGTTCCGCCTGTATCCAAGCAGAATAGATGAACATTTCTCCGTTAGGTCTTCTCTGATTTGTGCCATTCGTCGCAACGATAAGCTCGCCATCGCTATCCAATCTCAGTCGACGACATTCCCATACGCAATCACTTACCGTCCCGAGCAAGATGGCACACGACAGCGTCCATGTCCGCAAACCGGAATACGTTGCTCGCCAACGATTCCACTTGCAGCGCGAGGTTGCACGTGCGCACACGTCGCTGGCCACCCACCGTCGTATATAGCACCGCACACTGCAAGTACGCATATTGTCGTTCATCCAACGTCCGCGAGTGTTCAATCAATGCCGATACCGCCTTGTCCGCGTCCAGAACACCGAAGGCCAGGTCCGTGGGCGAACGTTCTTGGAAATTCCCATAATGTTTTGTTGTCCGCAAACCTTGCAAAAACGGGATCAGGATGCAAGCCCGATCGAAAACGCAGAACTCCACCATGAGAACACCGAATGCGCATCACGCAACTGTATGCCGTAGTCCGGGTCACCAGCCTCCGGAGCTGAGAGGCCAGTACGATTTGGTCACGGGCAGGGTTATAGCGAGGATGAAAGAAGAGCTCGCCGCCGGTCGTGGATGGAACGATGCCTGTGCGTGCCCTATATCAGATTGCCTACACGAAACGCCGGCGTTTGCGTACCAATCGAGCCAAGGTCGATCGTTCGACTCATCCCCAGAAACATACTCACGCCAATGCCTTCGTCAGAGCACTCCTCGGCGATTTCACGCCAAACCTGTGCCCGGGGAATAAAAAGCGTGCGTTCTTTATCCGTGCCATAAACGTGATTCTCGTCTGACAAGGGTTCCAAAGCCCCGGGGCCAATCGTAGGCATCGTGCACTGAAACGTAACAATATGCCCCCCTCGGCCCGCCTGTTTAAAGTATTAAAAGGCATTCTCGCAGCATGAATTCCTCGTTGCACACCAAAGAAGCAAGTCCAGCCACGAGAGCTCCGCCGAGACACGACTCTGTGATGAGAGTCTGGCTATACCGTTCACTCAACGAACCCAGCAGGTTCTCGATCGCTGTCCTACCGAACCCCATCAGACAAGAAAGTGACAACGCCCCGATGTCAAGCCCACCGTGACTCCTGTGGATCAACAAACAGTCCGTGATGCAACGGAAGGAAGACTTCTTCCAGATCCGCCACTACGAGCTGAGGCGCTTGAGGGAGATCTGCCTAGGAGTGCAGTTTAGCGGCGTTCGGTGCAGAAGTATAACAAGCCCTCACAGACAGATTGTAAAAATGAAGCGTTCGATCAAACGTCAGAATCCCAATTCTGCATCCCTGTGGAAAGCAGGGTTCGAATGATAATCCTTCAGCACTCGTACCACCATAAAAGACGTCCAGAAGAATGCTGCATGCAGACCGAACGAAACCAGACTCGATGGCATTGACGGAAACGTCCAACGCAAACAGATAATGTAACGGCACTGGTTTTCGAGGTGTCGGCGGTGGCGGTTCTGGCGTAAAGTAGGTCGGCGCCATCTTTGGCAGAGGTGGCGGTGCCCAATACGCCTCCGACTCGACGACAAAGTCGACCGTACCCTTGTTCAACTCAGGTCGGTGCGCATGGTCCAGACGCATGAAATTGGAATCGAGGTTGCTAAAGTATTCCTGCGACACTAGACCGCCGTCCAGTCTCGCGCATCGAGTAGAGAAGCAACATGATCACACCTTCCGTTTCGTGGGCGCAGAGATTACACTTCCATCTGCTGCCGCCCGCAACCCACGTACACCAGGGATTGATGTATGCCCTGCACTGAGCACATCTTGCAGGACCACTGGGCTCGCACTCGACGACTGGCACGGACTCCTCGCGTGAGTCAAGGTCAGCAAACGGCTGGACGACGACGGCGAGAGGTATATCGCATTCTCGGGTGAGATGGGCCGAGTGGGGTAAATTCCAGGTCGTGACACGCATATGCTTCGGACTCGAGTTGCCTGTATCACGGTACGCGTGAGCCGCAGGGGCCAGTCGCGAGAAAAGAGCAGGCCGGTGCTCCGGATGCACAGCGCTCACCCTGATCAAAGGCAACAAAGTCGGTCGTGGAGAGGGGTGGATTGTGACCGGGGAGCGTCATGTACATCTGTTCTTCCCATGTCTCCTTGTCTGCTTCGATAGAATGGACTGGAGACGGGATTTGGCTGGCGTCGATGCGGGCACGTAGACCTGGAACCGTGGCTGAGCACGTGAACGTGAACAAAGCAACCCAACCTGCCTCTGTATGGCTCTCCGGCGCTGTGGGGAGGTTGTGGTATGTGCTGAAGTGGCATAAAGAGGTTGGGAGCGCAAAGTATGGTGGTGGACAAACCCTAGCCATACGGCGACGTACTTTGCCAAATCGGGCGTTCTCGTCAACACCAAACCTGGCACACCGTTAAAACACTAATTTATTTCTGGTACACGGGGCCAAGTGCTGCATTGTCACAAACGTGCGGCCCGAGTCGTCGCATCTTCCTCCCACATACTCCAAACGAGACCTCGATTCGGAGGAACGCCAGCACTAATCACCTCTGCATACGCCTCCTTCACGTTCTGCCCACCGTACACTCTACGGATCTCGATCCCCCAACTCTTGCAGTCCTGCATCAGTCCGAACCAAGCTCGCTTCTGCATCGCCGCGATCTCATCGATAGAGAGCTGTTCCCTACGTTTCGCCAGCCACGCGGGCATGAAGAACAGCTCGAGGGCGGCCTGGGAAGAGTCGTCCGCAGCCCACTCGTCCACCGGGTCGCCCTGCGACGACGGTGACAAGTTGGTCATGCCGAGCCTGACGGAACCCACGAGATCCAGCTTGGCATCAGAAAAATGGCGAAAGAGTTCCGCATTTAGGCCGTCGTTCCCAGCAACGTCGACGTAGATCCACTTTTGCGACGGTTCGTTCAACACGATCGCGTTCTCGAATCCATCGTACACCAGCACCTGGTCATAGAGACCGAGGTTTGTTGTAAACTCGAAATTCTTTTTAGACGTGAGGCCAACGATCCGCCTTCTTCCCCCCCGCTTGCGGATGAGGTACGCCAGGCAAAAGGCTGTCTTGGCTGACGCAGATGAAATAAGAATTCGTGTGGCACCTCCACGATATTGCGACGCATCCAACCAGTCCTCGCACCAAAAGGCAGTCCAAAACAAGGGGCGGAAAAGCATAGCGAAATCTTCCACACTGGACGACGGGTCATAGAGAGGGTCCATAGCACACCTCGTGATCTGATTGTAGGGTCTTCTGTCTGAAAGGAATGAAGGACACGCATTCATATAAGTAGGACGACACATACCTGCGGGAAAATGGGGGCGAGAGACAAAGAATGTGTGTTGGTTGACCTCGGATGGTGAAACTGGCAAGACAACGAATCGGGCAGGCGCAAGGTAGCCAAATACGCGTTCGCCAGCGCGGATTTTCGGGTGGGTGGATGTGACCACGGTTCCGAACCCCCACACCGGGGTCACCCCATGGGTGCTGGCTGATACGCCTGATTCCGGGGCTTCCGGCGTTGGGTGAAAGTCGAAATATCTTTGCGCACCTCCGTCTCAGGGCACATATTATCACGGGTAGAATCCAAGCCTACCGGAAATGAGGAGCCTCGCCGAGCGCTTGGTAGGTGACGTTGTTGGCAGAATATCCGAATCGGTCGACTTTGATGAGCACATGATTGATAGGCAGAGTAGCAGGGACAGGTGACTTGACTACGATGGCTGTCTTGGAATCCCGGCCAGACGAGAGACGAGGGTGGCAAATGGTCAGGTTAAACCGAGCGTTCATAACGTTGTCAAAGGCAAGGACCTGTTGCAACCAAGTTGGTCGGAATCCGGGTTAGTGCTGTCAACCACTGTTTGGGCCAAACAACTTTCATCCATCCCCAGAAAAACGATTACAGTCATGTTGTGACCTTGGATGCAGTTGAGATACACTAGCGTTGTGCTGCGTCTTGCAGTTTTCGGGAAGCAGGGTCACACTAGCTTGCATGTCGATTTCATATTGTTACTAGTGATCAACTGAATGACTACACCAAAGTGACTACATGACTTGCCAGCTCGGGATGATCATGATTAACCAAAACAGGAATTCGATGATCTGCTTTGAATAACCAACGATGGTGTGCCCAATGGTGGTAGTCTGGTCACAAGAAGAGAGATTCGGAGACGAAAATGGCACATACGATGGCATTAAGTCTAATAACGACTGATTGTCCTTATCGGGGGATGATAGCACTCGGTTACACCACTGTTCTGCTAGACCACCATGACCATATTACATTTGATCGAGTCACCTCTGACCCAAGTGTTTCACGCTGTTCACGGCGAGTTTATTTTTTCCTGGCTCATACGGTGGTTGGCGACTGTACTCTTAACAAGGCCGAACGAAAAATAAGAGCTTGGGAGCCCCGGCCCGCGCCTCACCAGATCATTGACTCCATCGTACCAAAAGTCCAGTCGGGTCACCACAGTCGTCAGCATCGACGCAACACCCTATGGCACACTCCGCGGTAACCAATCCATCATCCTCACCAAACGCTCACACTACAGTACAGTCGCTGCTGAATGCGCTGACATGGCCGAGCACCTCAACTCGATGCGACTCCTTCGAGAACGCTACGTCTGGCTCACAACTTCTCCTACCCTTTTCGTCCGACCACCTTTAAACAGAGTTGCGGTCCGGACACTCGTTTTTTACCCCTCGACAGCAACTGAATTCATACATCCGCAAGGTTGTGCTGGGGAAGACGGTCCGCTCAGGTACGATGGAATGGGGGTTACACATGGCGGCACGCCGGTGCGGAAATGACCGCGAGACTGAACTGGCTGGGTCCGCCATGTATGACTTGCATGAAAGCTCAGCAGTACAAGAGTTTGTATTATCATTCTTGTTGTAGGCGCAAGGGCACCAAAGACAATAAACGGCCAGCATCGAGAAGCTGAGAAAAAGAAAATCGCTGGCGCGGAAGCAACAAATCAACGTCATCCCTGACCCAGCAGTCTTATCTTACAGACGACACAATTCTAACAATTAAAGCGAACGAATCCCGAAACGAAGGTTGGCGCGAAAATATGTACTTTGCAGGTATTGCGATGTGCGAGAGCATGTCGGCCCCTGTGGCTGGATTTCTAGTACGGAGGCCTTTTGAAATCGTCGTTGATAGCCTGTGCTTCAGGATCGTATTCATCGCCTTGGACAAGTCTCCCCGAGGCGTCGTAGCCTGTTTCCGAGCGTTCCACAAGGGTATCCATCTGGTACCGAATGAAATTAACCGGAAGAGAAAAAAAACAACTACACGACAAACCTGTATTTGCACAGTCTCTCCCCTTTTCACAGACATCTGATGGGAAGGTATGACGGCCGTGGGTGTGCGGAATGCCACCGTTGAATGTGTGGTGGAGCTAATTATTGGTGGTGTCAATAGAGGAAAATCAGTCGACAAGATATACAGACGTGAAAAATTCAGCTTTTGAGGAAGTAAAGTTTGTTAATCTCCGAACAACGCGACTGGCTACAATCTGATTCGGAGTTAATTAAAGTGGAGCCAGATAAATTTATCAATTACTCCACTTACCGTGGATGCGATTGCAGCGGGAACGTTCGCAATGACAGACATGACCGCATTCAAGTTGAGTAGCATAAAAATCTGGAATCAAGGTAGTCCGTTTGAGTAAATCGGGTCAGTGAGGGACAACGCGACGGTGCTCACGGTGGCAAGCAAGTTGGCCAAAAATCTAAAGATAAATGGTCAGTTCTGTCTAAAGTCCACCAATATGGGGCGCATATATGCAGACATACGCGATGAGGAAGTAAATCAATCCATCCCCAAATATAAGTTTGATAAGCTTGGACCGGCCACCAGAAGGGAAAGCAAGCTTCCAGCCAGTCAAACACAGGACGACAAAATCGAAACACATAGAGTAGATGAAACCGATGGCAAGAATCTTGTTATCAGTGTACGTAATAACACATGTGCCTTGCAGCCAAGCGGCTTTAAGAAGGATGCCTGGTGCGTGGATTCATGTAAGCGGTCACATCGGATGGACTATCGGTTTACCCACCATGCAACAGGATCGACCAATGACCAAGGATGACCAGGATCAAAAAGGCCATGATATACCTGTTTTGTGACCAGACCGCCATTCTGCAAAATGTGAGGATGAGGATTCAAGAGTCTCGCACAGCTAACTCACGTTCTGATCGACAGATTGATGCTCGCTAGCCCGACAGCAGCATTCCCAAGCACCTGGTTGAACGTATATAAGGCCTGACAATCGATCTCCGTCTTAATGTTGAGAGCAATGGTACTAGTGGGGGTTCAAAACACAGCGCCTTCCAGAGAGAACAGAACACCCACATTCCAATGAGAGCAAATAACAGGAAGTAACGACCCGCAAAGTAAAAAGCCTACGCAAGTTATAGCCAGCTGCAACTCGACAAGGATAAACTTACCAATGGCCATTTGAACTTTTTCTTGCCGGAAATGAATTGCCAATCAAAGTCCAGCGAAATAACAAACTCCCATCTATGATACACCATCATCAGTGAGATGTACGTGTACAAGATACGGCGGGACGACTCACATGTACAGACCAAAGAGAACGTGCATGAAGTTGTTAAAGGCCGCTAGTGGAGACTGGGATGAGCATGACAATCTCGTAGCATTCGCAGACCTACCAGCATCGGCCAATAACTCGGTGGTAGACTGCCAATCGACCATTATACTGATCAGGGGGGATCTGATGGCAGTACTGGAAGTGATAGACAAGGAGCGAATAAGATGGGCGCCGATGGAAGCAAACGCTTTAAGCCTTTAAAGGGCGTTGGGTATTTGCACGTTGCCGTCAGCTCGGCAGTGGCGATTAGCGGGGGGCATTACGATACTGAAGTGCGAAATTGCAAGGAAGCAGGCACCCGATTACTCCTGACAACCCCCGTTACCATATCCGACCTGTGGGAGGCTTCTTTTGGGACAAACACCAGGGTTGAGGGACTCGAGTATATTTAGCTGTCAGGGCTTCCGCTCCCGTGCAAGCTCTAAATGACATAGAACTCTTGCAGTTTGAATGTTCAGAAAGTCGTGGTCACAAAAACCTCTGGGAACACGCCGCGACCCATCATGATAGACCGAAAACGATTCGAACGCCCCAACCTACCAAGATAGGATGGCCGCCCTCCAACGGTAGCGATGCCCTCGCTTGTGTCAGCGGGAATGCATGTCTTCCGAGCGCGGCCCGTGCGCGTAGCAGTGCCAGTATACTGGTTGGTAGATCAAAAACGTGCGACTTTTTTGGCGTGATGAACCATACATACTTGCCGAGTTTACCGCCAGGCAGGTTTGCTCCTCAGCCGTGATCGGTTGATTGGTCGCATGGTAGCATCCATGATCAAGGATTATTTCGGGGTGATAAAACGTCCCCGCATTTCCTCTGAAATTTCAATATGTATGCGTTTTCCTTACCGTTCTAGCTGACCGACAAACTTACTCACAGGACGGATGAAGATCACGGATTGCCGTTCCTGACTGCTATACCAACCCGCGAAGCGAAAATTTTTCACGATTCCCGTTCCTCCGCGTGTGCTGAATTGATTGATTACCCTGAAATTGACCAGGCCCGCCAAAGTCGATGTCAACGGGTTCGGAAATGCCCACAACTTGGCTCCGGTCGAATGCTCCGAATGAGGTAGATGTATATCAATGCTAAGGAATAAGACTGGTTTGCGAAACGCTTCAGCGAAAGCTCCTTGCACAATGAGTAGGTTGTCACCGGAACTCCCTACTAGTTTGTCCTTCTGGCGACCCCGTACCCATTGTTGCTCTGTATGTCTGCTCAGCCCTGAGGATGTCGCTTCAGACAAGCAAACAAACCTAAGATTACACCGCGGAATTATCGGTTTTAAGGACTTGCTGACGTTCCAGCGTTCCCTGTGCCCCGTAGCAAATGCGAATGTAAATCCAAAGTGAGGAATGTGGGGATTATTATTATGTTGATAGAAGTTGTGAGAATGGTAACCGGTAGCAACACCTGAATCGTCACGCAGGACAAGCGTGTACACAACAACGTTCGTTAACAACTGGGAACAGCATCACTGAAGTTCTGTCAAAGAGTTCGTCATTCATTCACATCGTTGACCCTCGGCTACCACGGTGGTCAAACTTCAAAAGACTCACAGGCGAGACCCTATGGTCGGGTTAGGGTTTTGTTTTGGGATTGGCTCAACATTCATCCTACATCAAGTTCCTGTATAGAATCATGCGGGAACTATGCCGCACGAATTCCGAACTGGCGGAGATTATCCTGCTGATGCAATACTGGTCATCAGAAGGCAATCCAGAAAGGAAGAACCGAAGTATGATTACGCCGCTGTCCTCGGTCCAAACGTTCGAGTTTCGCAAGCCCATCGATCGCGTCGCAATCAAGCGCCGGCCACACGGCGTTCAGAGACACGAATCCGTGTCTCGTGGTCAACTCCATTAAACCCTAGCCCATCGCAGTTGACACAAGTCAGAGGTGGGTGAAATTTTAGCTGTGTCGAGCCTTATCCGCCGCTCCACCTCCGTGTGACTCCCATCTTGGTGCCGTTAGGCAGGGGCGCTATGGCGCAGGAATTCCTCACCGCGCGTTCGGCTTCGTTTCAACTGTCGCTGATCCCCTCACCGACGGAGACCGAAGTCCATCAAGTGCATTGCCTACGGAGCAATGGAACGGAGACCTTTTAATGCGGAGTAGTTGGTGGATTTTCCCATTCTGACTTTTTTTTTCTTTGTTTCAAGCACCCGCTCGGCTTCACCACTCGTTCCTCTTCACGGATTCTTGTTTGTCAAAATGACCAATTGGCAGTCGCTGTCCGAACTCTCGTCAGACTTGGGTGAGTCGGTAGATCCCTTTCCTTCCCGCTTTTTGCCAATTAGGAAACAGTGGTTTTCGATAGATTAATGCATGGATTGCTGGGCCTTTATGGGTGAGATCAAACTACCGATCATCGATCATCTCGGATTTCTAATTGAATTCACCTCCATGGTTAGGTGGGAAATTTTACTTTCCCTCGATTTCGACTTGGCGGTTATCGTCGGGAAAAAGAAATTTCGCTGGCCCCTTGTAGGTTGAATATTCTTTGCCACAAAGGCAAGCAATGAGCCGTTATAGATTTTCTACTTTGCTGGACGATATCTACTCTTGTTCGCGATGATTGGAATGTAAGAGCATCTATTCATAGTTTCTGGTAAATTTAATCCATATCACAGAGTGATATCCATTGACACGCCAAAGTAAGTTAATTGCTTTTTCCCCTCGTCGTGTGCTGAGTAAGGACTCAGAGAGATCGATTGCCAAGCTCTGTATGTTTTCAATCAGGTTCGTCGTTATTCTGATCATGGAGTGAGGGAGGCAGCTAACGTTAACAAGCTTGCGGGCGACTCCGCACTCGGCCTGGCGAGCATTAATCTTTCACTTCGCACGCAAGTTTTTACTCCCTCTCGTCATACGTATGTCACTCATCGCGACCATTACAGCATCGCAATCTGGTCCCAAAACAAGTGGATAATTGGTGTCATTGTCTTGCTTATTCTCGGGCACTGGTCCCTGATCTTGCAAGGTACTTTGAAAGTAGTCTCGTCCCGAGTTGGATGCGATCTTCGTTTTAGGTGTCCTGCTCAAGGTGACGTGGACCTCAGGCGTTGGCTGTACGATCATCAAAAGCAATACAACCATTCTCGCCGCCACGTTTATATATTCCATGAGCTTTGACCTCATTGTGCTGTGTTTGACCGCGTACAAACTAGCATGGACTCGACGGATTCCTGGCACTTTTGGGATCCATGGCAAGCTGGTTCGTATGATATTTTCTGACGGACTCGTTTACTTCATCCTCGCGTGCGTTCTTCGTACTGTCTCTGGGTGATTCAACACTCATACATTGACAGTTTCTTGGCAAACCTTCTGGCGACCATATTCATGATCATGGATCTCAACGCTGTCATGAGCGTCATATTCAATGTTCCTGCGGCCATCATCTCGACGGTACGTCGCCAGAAGATGCATTCGATCTCTTCTCATTTGCCATTACAGATCATGGCGTCGCGGGTAGTCCGTCGTCTATACAACTTCAGTCTGGCCAACCCAGAAGTTTAGTCAGTGACACGCTTTTAGTCAAATCTGCAGTTCCTCATTTCCATCTCTCAGTCAATCAGACGAACGATCTGGCGGCGTGGTATTCGCGAACCCATCCCACCCACGCGCCAGACCCCCGAGAGAGCCCACCGCCATTCACGTGGAAGTACGTGCGTCGTCCCCTTGGTTGAATGGTCACTTCAATGTTCACATCTGCAGGTAGACACGCATCGTCAAATACACTCGTTGACCGACGTTCCCCAGTATGCGATGAAGCCCTGCAGCGACTTCTTGTCTCTCACCGATCATGAAGAAAACATGAAGTTCCCTCAAGTCGTCTGAGCGAGGCCTCGGGATGATCCGTCCTGCAAAGAGCGTCCGATCAATTGGGAGGGGTAATCTTGTCTTATGCATCTCCGTCATGTGCCGTAGAATCTCAGGCTTTTGTAATCTCGCACCAACTCATTCGGAGGTAACATGTAGACAAAGCGGATAGTCTAGGGGAGATCGATGGTTTCTTTCACTTCGGAAAATGTGAAACTCGGTCGGGGATTTTAGGTTCGTTTAGGATACCTACCGGGCTTAAGTGAGGGAGTTGGCCAGTCCACGAGGTGGCCCACGGTGGTGGGGACGCGACCCTCGAGTAGATCGGCTGCGATGCGGGTAGAACGGATGGGGAGGAGGCTTCCTGCTTGGTGGTGGGTGCGAGGGCCTAGTCTGGTGACCAGCCAGGGCCAGACGCAACCAGAGTGTTCCCCTTTCAGAAGGGCAGCGGTACTAGGGGAGCGGCAGGCCACAGCCCCCAAAGAGCTTTTTCTCTGGACAAGCGTATAGTGTTACGTAGCGACTGGCAGAGTGGCAGGCGCGGCTAGCTACACAGCACGCCACAGCGGCTAATAACCAGTCCGAGGAAATACACTCACGCACGCCCTATTTTCATGACCCGGTGTCCCCGGACAAGTAGGGGGCCATGATAGCTTGATACACACCAAAACCTCAAGGTTTGTGACCCAGTTCTGTGGGAGAGCCTCGGTGTGAGAGATGATTGAGGTTTAGGTGTGGCGAGCTCATGAGGCGGAGTAGCCTTTACGGTTGGACTTCGCTAGCCGACGATCCATCATATTCGAACGCGCCAACAAGATATCTATTCAAGCTCTTGCGTGACATGCCAGTCATTGAATCGCTATTTTGTGACCAAAGAACGTCTTGATAGAGTCTCCAGTACCGGATCGCAAAACAGCCCATTTCCGAATCGAACATGTACCACTGCAAGACGATGATGTACTTACTGGATCATCGTGACTGTGACAGTTTGTGACAAACGTGTTCTGGACGCGTCGCTTGGTTTGTTTCGTTGTTCCCCCTAAGTTTGGGTCATGCCGCTCGTTCGCATCGAGTTGTGCAACTTTAAATCATACCGGTGAGTCGTTGGACTACTCGCTGATATTGCATTGACGTGATTCAACAGTGGGCACCAAGTCATCGGCCCATTCAAGAACTTTACCTCCATTATCGGCCCAAATGGTGCTGGAAAGTCAAATCTCATGGACGCTATTTCTTTTGTCCTTGGCGTGAAGAGTGCTCAGCTACGAAGCAGCCAGCTGAAAGATTTGGTCTACCGAGGCCGGCGTCTTGCGCGCGGTCCGACTGACGGTTCAGAGGATACGCGGGATCGGGACGACGCGGAAGACGACAGCGACGACGAACAGAATCAAGGAGAGGGTGCTGCAAAGAAGGCATGGGTGCTCGCCGTGTACGAGGATGCCGATAAGAGGGAGTGGCTTTTCCAGCGCACGTGCGTATCTTGCGCAGCTCATTCTCTCCGTACGGCTCACACCGTCATAGCATTTCTACCACCGGTGCATCCGAATACCGACTCAACGATAGGGTCGTCACATACGCTGCCTACAATGCAGCTCTCGTCACTCACAATATTCTTGTCAAAGCCAAGAACTTCCTTGTATTTCAGGGAGATGTAGAAGCCGTCGCATCTCAATCACCTCGAGAGCTCACCCGCCTTATCGAACAAATATCTGGTTCCCTTGAGCTGGCGCCAGACTACGAAAAGGCAAAGGAAGCTCAGGAGCGAGCTACGGAGAACGCAACCTTTAATTTCACCAAGAGAAGGGGTATTGCTGGCGAAATACGTCAGTATAAGGAACAAAAGGGTGAAGCAGACCGCTTCGAGGGTCTCTGTCAGGAAAAGGTGAGTGACTTTCAAAATCGTCTTTAACTATGACCTTTATGCGCCTTCTAGGACGATCTTATCCTGCGGAGAATTCTATATAAGCTGTTCCACATCGAGGAAGCCCTTGAAGCAAACGCCAGGGATATCCAGAAGAAATCGCGCGCCCTTGCAGGATTGCGTGCAGAGCAGCAGCAACACGACAAGGCGCTGGAGGATGCTCGCGCCGATCAAGCTAGGGCTCGTACCGCTGTCGTGAAGGAAGAAAAGAAAGTCAAGAAAGCAGAAAAGACTGTCGAGTCCAAAGTTGGCACTTTTGCTTTACCTGCGTTAGTCAAATTAAAACGCTTTACATAGGAACCTGATCTAGTAGCAACCGACGAGAAAATCAAGCATTCGACCAGGAAGACCCAGAATGCGCAGGCTACGCGTGAACAAGTTGCAAAGGATGAGGAACGTCAACAAACTAAACTTAACGCACTTCGCCGTGACCTCCAAACTGCACGGAGAGCCGCTGATGAAGCCGCAGGTTTGTCTCGACATTTCACGTGTGCTGCAGACTCATTCATCACATTACTTAAGAGGCATCGCGTCGGGCATCCCAAGATAATACGGCCCTCAGCGAAGAGAGCCTTGCCGAGTATCGTGCCTTGTATGTTGCCCCATAATTCGTGAATGGTAGGTTGATTAAGTTCCAAAAATCACTTTAGAAAAGCACAGGCAAGTGTGTTGGCGGTGTCCGAACGTCAATCGCTCGAGACGCTTGGAAGAGAAGAAAAAATTGCGTCGCGTACGCTTGGGCAACTGAAAGCTCAGATAGAGGAGATGGAAACTAAAAGGATCAAACTGACCGAAGATGCAAATACCCAAGGGGAGAAAAAGACGGAGGTAATGCATCCAGGATATCCGTCAAAGCTGAAGGTCTGATGTATTTTGTTAGCTTGAGCAAAAGTTGGCAACATTGCAAACCGACTTAGCCCATGTCAAGCAAGAATATGACAATCAGCAAAGTGAACGGACTCGTATTGCGTAAGTGTGTTGTGGCAGATTACCTCATAGCCCTAACGCTTGTTTAGTCGCCTCGAAACCGAGGCAAATGAAAAGCTTGCGGACGTATATCAGCGTCTTCTCCAAGCTGGCATTGATAGGACCGAGACCGAACGAGAGACCAAGCTTAAGGAAACCCTTACAAGCTTGCAGCGCGTCTTCCCAGGTGCGGTTTACTCCCAAATTCAAGCCCCAATTTGGTATTAAGTAACCAAAGGTGTCAGAGGACGAGTAGTAGATCTATGCAAGCCCACGCAGCGCAAATATGAAACTGCTGTCTCTGTAATTCTAGGAAGGAACATTGACGCAGTGGTCGTAGACGAAGAGAAAACAGCAATCGAATGCATTGAAGTAAGCAATATCCCCACATCCCAATGTAACCAGATACTAACTATTCCATCATAAAGTATCTACGCACCCAACGAGCCGGTCAAGCAACCTTTTTACCCCTTGACACGATATCCGTAAAGCCAGTTAACGACAAATTTCGTTCCTTTGCTAAAGGGGCCAGACTCGCTGTTGATGTCATCCAATACGAACCTGTTGTTGAACGAGCGATGCACCACGTGTGTGGAAATGCTCTGGTGTGTGACACGATGGATGTAGCGAAATATGTATGTTGGGAGAAGGGCCAAGAGGTCAAAGGTCGGTGGGAAATTGCCATGGAGAGAGCATACTGTGAACTCAAGTACTTTAGCTGTTACGCTCGAAGGGACGATTATTCATAAAAGCGGGCTGATGACAGGTGGACGAAGCACGCATGGCTCTGGGAAGAAGTGGGAAGAGAAAGACGTACAAGGTTCGTTGGTGCTTATTATCTGCCCTGTTTACGATCGTCAATATTACTTAGGCCTTGTGCGGCTACGAGACAATCTCCTAGCACAGCTGCAGGAGCTCAATCGCTCCAAGCCGCGGGGTAAGGCTGACGAAAATATCATTTCGGAGATAACGAGGTTGGAGAGTGCCATCACAGTAACAAAGGATGATTTGGTTCGCACCTTTGGTCACTTGTGGCTAGTTTGAATGTATGGCTCACAGAATTCTAGAGCGCTTTTAAACTTCGTCATAACGGCACGAAAGATGAACTCAAGCATGTCGAGCGCGAGCTTAAGAAGCTCGCACCCGATCTCAAAAAGGTCAGGTGGCATCCGCGATTACTTTTTCTGCGATCCACAAACTGTTTTTCCCTGGTAGGCTCAGACAGCGCATACCGCACTCACTTCACGCATGTCATCACTCCAATCGATTGTTGACGAGGCAGAACGTGGCGTTTTTGCTGCTTTTTGCGTTAAGATTGCCGTCAACCACATCCGGGAGTACGAAGAACGTCAGCTTAAAGTAGCGGAAGAGGAGAGTCAGGCACGCAATCGATTTGACCAACAGATTGCGCGCTTGACACATCAGTAAGATTTCAAATTCTGTCTTGTGCATCTGTTTGACATATTTCCGCCATGCAATAGAATGCAGTTCGAGGAGGAGCAAATGCGCCTCACCCAAAGCAGACTAACGACACTGCAGAAAACTCAAGAAGATGAGGAAGCGAAAGTCGTCGAGTTAGAAGAGCAGAAGCGTCAGATCCAAACCGAGATTGAATCGGGAAGACAAGCAATTGAAGCACTCCGTCAAGAGCTCCATGCACTAAACGAAGCACTGGAAGAGAAGAGTAAGATCGTGGAACAAGTGAAGAAGACACATGCGCGCGCAGCCAAGGTGCTTGATCAGGCGCTCAAGGAAATCGGATCAATGGCTGGTGATTTTCCGCCCATAACAGGATAATCATTAATTCCATCGACCCCAGAATGATGAAATTGAGAAGCTGGCGCTTGAAAGGTCGTCAACGTATCGTAAATGTCGGCTCGAGGACATCAAGCTACCCCTTGTGGCGGGCAACCTGAAGAATGTACCCATGGAAGAGGTGAGAATGGAAATGATCGTTATGACGTGAACGTGCTGCATCTATCGCAGAACCTACGTGATGAAGTGGCTATGGACGTTGATGAAGATGAAGATGGCACTCAGCGACCTAAGCAAATCCAAGATTACGGTGTCGAGGTCGATTTCTCTGCATTGGACGATGAAGAGCGCGCCGTAAGCTTCGTCAACTATCCCAATAATGGAAACACGCTGAGAATTTGTAGAAAAACAACCCAGAAACGCTTGCCGAATTTGATGCGTCGATCAGCAAACTGAATTCGGATATTGAACGTATGGCCCCAAACTTGAAAGCGATTGAGAGACTGGACGATGTCGAAGCTAGGCTTGTCGAGACAGAAAGGGAGGCAGAGAAAGCACGCAAGGACTCCAAGAGCGCAAGGGATCAGTTTAATGACATCAAGCGTCAGAGGTATACCCGTCTTTCATGGTCACTGGATATTGAAAACATGCTCATGGTCGATTGTAGATGTGAACTTTTCAATAAGGCATATAGCCATATCTCCGAACGAATTGATGAAGTATACAAGGACCTTACGAAGGGCAAGAGTGCACCTATGGGGGGTGTCGCGTACTTAAGTTTAGAGGATAGTGAGGTGATATCGCACGTTTTGATTACTTACGTGGATCTTAATTTGCGTTCTCAACAGGAACCTTACACTGCCGGAATCAAGTATCATGCCATGCCACCAATGAAGCGTTTCCGAGATATGGAACAATTATCCGGTGGAGAGAAAACGGTCGCCGCTCTAGCGTTACTCTTTGCGATTCACAGGCGAGTTCCGCTGAATACATTTAAGTGATTTTTGCTGACGCTACTCAGCTATCAACCGGCGCCATTCTTCGTCTTGGATGAAGTAGACGCCGCTCTAGACAATACAAACGTTGCGAAAATAGCTAATTATATTCGTACCCAAGCATCGGAATCTTTCCAGTTCATTGTCATCAGTCTCAAGGGCTCCTTGTACGAGCGTGGTCATTCGTTGGTGGGGATATATCGAGACCAGGATGTCAACAGTTCGCGGACCCTCACATTGGATGTAGGTCCTGTCGGGTTGTATGTTCTTTGATGCTGATCAAATCTGAAGCTGACCCAATATGACGAATGAAAATAAAAATAAAAATTCGGCGTTTGTGGGATTAGTTTAGGTCCTGGTGGGTGTAGTTTACTCGGAAGCACTTTATGCTGGCCTAACGGATTTGCTTAAATTTTCTAAGATCTCTGGGTTGTTGGAAAACCCTTTCTCACAAAGAGCGCGTGTGTTGCTGATTTAGGTAATGCACGAGTTGTCATTGTAGAATGGCTCATGAGTGTTGTACGGTGGTATTCGTGAAACGCGAGGAGCATCATTGTTCACATTATGTTTATGAACATCAGGACTTGCGCCATTTTCCCCGTCCATGTAGGGGAGCCTGTGATGAATAGTACGTCCAACCCCTCACCACCATATCTCCTGGGTGGAAAATCATGGGGAGATTGTTGATCGCCATCCATCTGTCGCTAAGTTGTACAACGTTGAGCCATCTACAACTATGGGCAGATCTGCCGGTGCGACTACGGATCACGACTTTGGGACTTATTCGGTTGGCAACTGGAGGTCGCCGGCGAAAGCCACCATACGTTGCAGGTACGGTGTCCCTTTCCACATATCGTAGCAAAGTTTATGTGTGTGTTTATATCACATGAACATGGTAAACATGCAAGTGATCGAGCAGACTTTGTGTGTTGCAAGGAATCATCCTCAGGTATACCAATCTTTCAGGTCGAGCTGTTTTTGGGTGCATATTGGTGCCTAGTGTTACATCGTGCCACGGTGGAAGTTCTTCGGACAAGCGAGGTAAGCGGGCGGCGGTGCGTGCGCTCCACCGCTCATGCTCGGCCGTTCCATCAGCCGGCAGCCAATACGACTAGACTATATACGATAGGCAGTGGGTGAATGAAGATGTTGTCCAGCCTCACGAGCCAAAAACCCTTAATACTGCACCCAGGCCCGTGTATAACGCGGATTGCGGAATTTACCCCACGTAGAGAATGCGTTGATCGAGTGACACCTTGACAGACCTCGTTGTCTTCCACAACGCATACGCCGCTCGCGTATGATCCAGCCGCCCGCAGTCGTCCACCATATGCTTGTAAAACGTCGATGTGATCTCGTTCGTCTGTGCATCGTCTACCGACCACATGGTTCCAATCACCGAACGAAAGCCGGCAAACTGCATCGCAGCCGCCAGGTGGAGCGCCTCGTCCGGACTCTCTTCATCCCCAACGGTGGTATGACAAGCCGACAGGTATGCAAATTCAGCACGGCGCAAGTCGCATTGGATGATGCGCTGGATCGTGAGACGATCGTCATAAAGAACGAATGCGGACTTGAATGGTTCGTTCTTGTTTGCGATGCCATGACAGGCGAGGTGCACCCACTCGTTCTCGTCCAACTCCTTTGTAACCCTGGGAATACGTGCATCTCGATCCTCGATGGATGTGAATATTGTGCGACCATTCATCTGCCGTCTAACGTTGTCCAGTTCGGTGCCAACGGAATGGAGTTTGCTGGTACCATTTGCGTTTGCTTGGCCGATGGCAATAAACCGTTTCCGATCAGATGCAACCGACGTAGACTGCCTGGCACGAATGAGAGCACTCAGCGTAGGGGTATAGGACGAGATATACAAATCAGAAAAGCCTTTCTGATCTTTTCTGTACGGATGAGCAGCATGTAGGGGTAAAAGAGAGAACTCGGCGGTGGGGCACCACCAAACACGAGACTGAAGTGGACATGCGGGGCGGCAGAGGAGGACATCTGCGATACGAGAAACGACGAGGTCCCAGAGTTCCCGCAAAAAAGTTTTAAGCTTCCTGGTGACATCCTCTTTCTTCGCGAGCTTGGTCAACGCAGCGAGCTCAGATGCTAGTCTCCCTACGTCCACCGCTGCAATATCCGGCAACGGGATGTGAATAGGATCCTGGTCTACAAAGACCACGACTGCATCACACCCGTACTGGCTCGCATTCATGACGATGACAGGTCCGTCACTGGCCGCACATCGAAGATTGTCGAAGAGCAACGGGAGAAGGAAACGGGAGAGACCAGGCAACTCGCGGATATTGGACACCACACTTGCCAATCTCGAGTTCAGACGGCAGACCTTATCATGCTGGTTTGGTCCAGCGACATTGAGAGCAATGTGAATTGAGGAAGTTAGATGGGCATATTCCTCTGCCAACTTTCTCCCTGTTGGTCCAGATTTAATGACGTCGTCAGGTGGAGAACGAAGTCGCGTGAGCTGGTTCCAAAAGACTGCGCGACCTTGTTCAAGAAACTCAATGGCGCGCGTGGGAGACTGGCTGCGAAGGCAGGCTGAGAATGCATCCATTGCGAGCGATGATGAGCATTCCTTGAGAATGGCATGATGCCGAGGCAATGAGGGGAGGGCGGCGGCATGTTGGACGAGTAATCTGAGCGCCGTTTCGTACGCTAAAATGGTTGTGGGATGTTGTACCTCTTCAGCTGCGTCAACCCATGCTCTTGCGGCAGAGACAGCATCAAATGATACTGTTTTGAGTTGCTCCTCACGGGCCAACTCGGCATAGAGAGAGAACATTTCCCATTCATCTTCCTGCTTCCGCAACTACGCATGAACAAGAATAATTAGTATAATTCAAGCTCCTATGGTTTGGACCTGAAGCAAAATGACCCACCAGCTTGTAACGTCTAGATAGATATTTTGTAACATCCTGCAGACTCCTTGACCACTCTGGATGTCCAAAAGGACGAAGCTTCAATGCCTGTCTCCCAAAGGCAACAGCTTCGCTGAGATCCTCGACTATGCGAAGCGCTTCGTAGCGACTAAAAAGATAAGATGCAAGGTTGTTTAAAGATCTAGATCGTTCTGGGTGTCCTGTTTGGCGAAGCTTCAGTGCCTCCCTATCAAGTTCAATAGCCTCGCTGAGATCCCTAATGCTACCAGACAGCTCGTTCCTGAGGCAAAGACGAATTGCAAGATTGTGGAAAGATGCCGAACGGCTTGGGTGGCCTGGTGGTCGAAGTTCCAGGGCTTCTCTGTCAAGGGAAATGGCTTCATTAAGGTCCTCAACGGTACGAAACCGCTGGTACCGAGCAGAAAGACGAATTGCAAGGCTGGCTAATGACAACGACCGTTTTTGGTGTCCCTGTGGACGAAGCCTTAGTGCTTCCTTGTCAAGGTAAATGGCCTCGCTGAGGTCCTCGTCGCTACTAAGTTGGTGATATCGTTCGAAAATGAATGTCGCGAGATTGTTTAAAGATGTTGCCCGATGTTCGTGCCCTGGTGGACAAAGCTTTAGCTCTTCTCTAGCAAAATCAATGGCATCGTGAAGATCCTGAACTTCAGCCAGTAGCTGGTACCGTTCAGAGAGATAAACGGCAAGGTTATTCAAAACAGGAGACCGTTCCGGGTGTCCAGGGGTGCAAAGCGAGAAAGCCTCTTTGTTGAGCGCAATAGCTTTGCTAAGATCCGTAGAATCACCAAGCTCCCGATACCGAGTATAGAGACGACCTGCAAGGCGACGCAAAGGAGTAGATCGCTCCTTGTCCCCTGGCGGACGGATATCCAGTGCCTTCCGCTCGAGACCAATAGCTTCTTCAATGTTCTCCATTCCTCCGAGTTGTTCGTACCGACACCAGAGAAGGTGTGAAAGCTTACTCAAACAACCGGCTCGTTCTGGATGGCCGGGAGCACAAAGATCAAGTGCATAGCGATTAAGAGCGATTGCTTCTTCGATATAGTGCGCTTCAGCGCATTCCCGAAACTCGTCGCGAAGTGATTCTGAACGTGAAAGTAACTCTGTAACTGGTGACGTAACTTGTTCATTCCGGATGTCGATTTCGTGAATATTCTGGTTTGCCGACGGAACCTTCTGAGCCATGGTGGTTGGAAAAAGAGGTAGGAATCTGAGGTGAATTGCGTGAGCGCCCCAGATTTCCGGCGAATCCCAAAATTAGGCAGTGGGAGAATGAAACGTACATCGTTGTGATGCTGAACCACTCGATGGAGTAATTGAACGACGGATTCCGGGGATTAACAGAGATCCCGAAAACATTGACCTCGCGGCGGTTACGGATTAGCAAAAACCAAACACTCAAGTTTCGAGAGAACAACCGTCTGCAGGTGTATCGGTACTGTACGACGATTTTGTTTATGTCGCTGTATCAAATCCTTCAACATGGATGGCGAAGAGCGATCCCACGTCGGTATGAATGACCCGTGGGAAATGCCAGCCGTACCTAGCCCCTGTGCCCACCTGGTGTTTAGGCTCCGCCGAGCACCCTCCTTCCCGCTCGTGTTACCTGCATCGCAACCCGATCTGTCCGGGGTCGCGCCCTCGCCGTCGCGAGCCACTACGTGGACTGGCTAACGGGCTTAAGGTCGGAAGTTGGTACCCTAAACGGACTCGGAAGGCAAGGCGGTCGGGGTAGCGGACCGCGGTAGCCCCCTAACGAGACTCTGGTCTCGCCAGCTCAACTTGCATCCGTGCGCAAGCGACGCGAGGTGCTGGCGCCGCGTCTCTCTCCACCACCACCACCTCGCACGCCGGGCAGTGGTAATGCCTGCCGGAGTTGCTCGCCCTTGCACGCACGTACGTTGTGGTTGCAGCGGCATAGTTCCTGCTTGGAGTCCTGTATCATGGCCGTCCCACACACCGTCGATCGATATTCCACGGCGTGCTGCCTTTGCACTGCCCGCGCTCCCTTTCGTGGAGTCTCATCTGCACCTGCCATCTCCGCTGCTCGACTCTGGTGGACCCCGCCAATGGTTGGCAAGTCAGATATTGCCACCTCAGTAGCAACCATGGCATAACGACTCTCAGACACTGTCAGTCGCCTTTTTGCGTACCACCCAGTCCACCGTACTTTCATTTTCATACCGCACGGACACAATGGCGCGCGCACCTTTGCGCTTCAAGCCGTGTCAGTGCGCAAGTAATTAATTGGTGCGTTGAACTTGTTTAGTACGTACTAAGTATTATTTGGGCAGGCACTTGGACCACCTAGGTCGCCTCACTCCTTCTAGAGTGCTCACTGCTCACGTCGCAAGCTCCTTCAGCTCAGGGTGCTCAGTTCGCTCTCCCTATGGGGGTCTCGCTTCGGGTCAGAAGCCCTCTAGGATTTCGCCCATCCTATGTTACACTGAGCTCTTTCTCTCCCTTCTTTCTCCTTTCCTCTCGCTCTCGGCACGCGAGCAGGAGCGGTTACCAAACCAGAGCATTCGGCCCGAGATTACTTGATGCAGTATACTTATCCCACACTGTATATTGCCAGTGTTCGGAATCTAAGCACAAAAATGGGCGGATCGAAAGACTATAGTTGTATGTAGGTCCTCGGAGCCTAAATACCAGGTGAGTGCAAGGGCCAGGCACGGCTGGTGTTTCTACGGAATGCTCGGGCGCCATCGGGAACCCCGGTGCACTTTTTCGCTGTTATGCGGTCTCCACGGCAGTCCATATGTACCGACGCGGGATCGCTCTTCGCCGTCCTGAAAGATTCGATAAGTGACATAGCAGAGTAGCAAATCCGAGTCCTGCAAATCCCATGGATGCAAAATTCCATCGCCACTCGAGCTCTACTCTAACTTGGATAACATACATACGCGATACTGGTGGTACTAGTGGTGTGAACTGAATCTTACAGCTTGCCAGTGAAGTTGCTAAACAAGTTGATTTACGTAAACTATTTTGCTTCATGCTCGCGTAGGCGTACTACTGCATTCATCACTCACGATGAGCCATTCGTCGTATCCCCGTTCAACCATCCTCATACTCTGCCAGTCCTCCATCCACTCGCTTCTCCCCTCGACGCTCTTCGCGCAAGTAGAATCGCTTCTACAGAATTCCAGACTAGGAGAAGCACAAGCGCTTTTGGAACGGGCCGAGGCTGATCTTGCACAAGGAAGCACGAGCGTGGGTGGCCAAGTAGCTGCACTACACTCTGATTTGCATGAGGTGACGCTGAATTCATAGACGGATCCGTCGCGCTTCTTGCACCAGTGTCTCGCCTTTGCGCTCTTGCGTCAGACTAGATTTCGAGAGGCGACTGCGCACTTTGTCAAGGGAGCGATTGATCCTCGTATCCCTATCTCCTACTTTGACGAACTACGGCCTGCCTTGTTTAGTGCACCTCAGAGTCGTGACAACGACGGCACCGTGACTTCACAAGGCATTGAGGAAGACTACGTCGAGGTCGAGGTTTGGGATGGCGTTAAGGAATACATGCCTGGCGAGGCAAGCGTTGATGATATCAGTGAGTTGGTCACACTTTTACTTCATCTTTGCATGTCAGTTCCCTCCCTGCCAACTTCCAACCACCGATCGACCTACCGGCAACTCACCCTTTTCCCTTTCTTCCCATATCTCACGGCTCTCGTCCCCGCTCCACCATCTGCGCCAAATAAAATAAATTGATGCATGGGCACTGACATTCAGTCGCCACCAACTTAGTCAGGAATTATTCCCCCTACTTGCGTCCTGGCGCATTACCCGGTTCACCAGACGGAGATGAACCTGCTGAAGCAGAACCGTCAACTTTCATCTCCCACACGAAGAGTGGTACGCGCACACATCCAGCAACGGTTGCAATGCGTGAAGGGCTCCGAGAAGAAGCTAGTGAAATGGTGAAAACCATATTGGTTGCTGTGCTGGAAAATGCCAAAATATGGTCCAGTGATGTTATCGAGGTGGGTACCTTACTCTTTTTATGCATATCCGTCTGGAGCGAGAGTAATCAGGCGAAGGCAACGTTGTGTATCCCAAAGTTCGAGCATCTCATCATTTTTTTCGCTCTGTGGATCGCGTGTTTGTGATCGCAGTCATTTGATACCTTCGTTTTTCTTTTTGTGCGTCCATACGTCGTCCCTTCCTCGCGTGTCCGTCATTCCCAGACAATGAATTCTGATGTTCTATCCTTTACTAGATAGCATCAACCGCTCTCGCCCTTCTCTATGCTCACTCACGAGATGCCCACTCCCTTTTAGCACTTTTCGCTCCTCATCCTTCTGCCCCGTCTACGTCCTCCTCACGTCCTGTTTCGCGTTCCGGTTCACGACCACCCTCGCGGCCTGGGTCGACGTCGCATATATACCCTTCAAATGGCCAACAGGCTGTTTCAACATTGCCATCGCATACACGACATTCCTCACACCCGCTTCAAACAGCGTCACGCAGTCCTGTGGGCCCTGCCCTTCCATTTCGTCCTGGAATATTGGCACCAGTGCTCAGCCAAATGAAACTCTGGGGTGTCTTGGTCGAGATGTGGAAAGTGTTTGGGAATGGTGAGAAGGTTGTGGATGTTTTAGTTGGGTAAGTTATATTTTGCAGGATGCTATCAATTCTGCGTCCATGACTCGAGCGAACTCACGACTCTTTTTTAAACGCGCGAAACAGTCTTGCTGAGGGGACATATGTTGACCCTCTGGTCATTGATCCTTTGGAGCAGATATTCATAATACTCTCTCCCACGCCTGATACATCCGAACCAACAAATGGAATTAAATTAGGTCTGAGTGAACACGACAGAACTGGCTTGGTAAAGAAATGGGCAGCTTGGCTTGCTGGGAAAGATGTAGAGAGGGGGATGACGGTGCGTATATGCATTTTCCTGCTACCTTTATGATTGGGCTGACTTCATCTTTGGGGACTCGCGTGTTTTTGCGTTTGTCGTATAGTTGCTAACATCCTTGCAACCAACGAGGTACCGTCGATCCAATGGTGTTGCAAACCGCGGACGGGATAAAGGTGTCGAGCGAGAAAAAGACTCAACAGCCGACGAATTGGTCATTCTCTCTGAGCTTAGGAATGCCAGCGCACTTGCCGCGAAGCGATATTTGGAGTGGTTAGTTGTTGGTCGAGGCTTTGGGAGGGGTGGAAAGGAAACAACAGAGGAAGGAGAGTTGTTCGAGGAACTCGTCTGGAACTACGTAGAGGAGGTTATGGGGTGGGTTGGGGATGAAAGTGTTGGGAAACTGTGGAAAGCAAAATGTTGGTGGGTTTGGATACGCAGAATGACCACTGGCTAATGCGTGGAATGTGTCTAACATAGCGGCATCATATACCTCCTCGCCGAGCGGCTCCGCTACTACTTCAACGCTTTCACCTTCTCTGCCTCCACCTAAATTGGATCCACCCTCACAGTCACCGTTACGTTCACCGTTCCTGTCTTATTTCTCTTCGACGACCCCCGATTCTTCGTCGAAGCGTGCGCGCATAAAGTTACTGTTGCTCCTCCAGTCTCTCAAGGAGGGTAAAAAACTCGTGAGGGATATACAAGACAGAATCGCTGCAGGAGAGTGGGATAAGATTCTTGCCCTCGAGATGGCTGTTTTATATTCAAAGGTGTGCCATATTTTGTCCCATACTCTCGTGTTTGAACGGCTTTATACTTATGTAACAACGTCAGATTCCCTCCCCACAGTCTACTCTCAAGACGCTATGCACTCTGCGGGACACGCAGACGGCTGAGTCGTATGCGTCAAGTGGTGGCCAAGCAGGCGTAGTCGGAACCAAAGTTGGAGTAAGCGCCACGGAAGGTTGCGGATTGTCTGATTGGAGTGCGTGGTTTGCAAGAGGCAGCAACGGATCTGGGACAAAAGGACTCGAAAAGGGTGTACAAGACGGTGGTATGTTGAAAATGCTACTGGAAGTGTACATGGAGGAAGGGTGCGTCTCGCCTCGGTCGAAGAACGGACGGATTGACGAAACTGTTGCTCGTTCCAGTGATACACAACAGACTGCCCGGTTTTTGAGTTCACAAGCAAAAATATTGGATACGCTCGATGTGAGTAAAATTTTCACGGTTTTTGGTAACCGGGGTGAGCTTGAAGGACGAAGATTCTGATTGCTGTGATGCTATGCTCCGGCACCGGTTCTTCTTTGTTACCTAACATGGCTGACGCATGCGCGTAGATATTACCCCTCGTCCCGGCCAACTGGCCACTTGGCATACTCTCGACCTACCTTACTCGATCCCTCCGACGCACGCAACACGTTGCGCATGAAGGTCAGATCATCAGAGCCATCTGCGCAGGGCAGAACCTCGCAGTGCTCGAGAATACGTTCGATGTCCTGCGGGAGGAAGGTGCGATCGTGGAAGAAGCTGTGAGCGATGACGAGGAAGGTGGTAAAGGTGAGGAAGGTGTAGGCAGAAGTTTTGATGAAAAGGTCGTGTTGCACAGCGGGTCTGCGGGTGGCGCTGCGGTGGTGGATGTCCATGTGGGAGATGGTTGAACTAGGCTCGAGATGGTAGGAATGTCAATGCCTGATCCGTGATTCTACCCGGCAGTACTGCCCCTCGCTTGTCAATGTAAACTGTCATTCATTTCGTGCGATGTCGCAACGAGGCCTCCTTGCGGCTAAATACAGCCTCGGCCTCGCTGGATCCACCCAGTTCCGAATCAGTCGACTCTCGTTGGGCTGCTGACGTAAGGTCGCCAATACGTCTGCTAGGCGAGCTCAGTGCAGGACAAGCTTTATGCATTGAGCCCTCATGAACCCTTCGAGTGACGACGAACAAATCTGGTTATCGCTCAGAGAACGTAGCCTCCAACCAGGAGGTTTTGGAGAGGACAGATCTAGGATATGGTTTGCACATTGCGCCCAACCCGCGTTACTCCGCTCCATGCTGACCGAGTGGCTTTAGGCCAGCTCTCCTCGGCGCACAACTACTTTCTGATCCGCCTCCTTATTCAGAGGTGGACGGTACAAATGAATATGGAAACCCGATGGAAGACAGGACGGATGACTCCGTGACAAACCATCCCCACGTAGACGAACGTCAAATCAAGCTTGACACAGATCGCAGCTTCGTGTTATACCCTGGAGGTACGGGATCATACCATCGGCGTTTCATACATGTACTGAATTACGTTCGTGGCATCCAGATTCTGACACTGCGCCTGCTCGGGATGCACTTCAGAGCGACTTGCATGGGCTCCTCGTGTCGCTGTTCCGGAAGCGTCGTTCGCTTCACTATTTTCAAGGCTTTCATGATATCATGACTGTCCTCTTTCTCACATTGCCGCGACCTCTTCACCTTGCGTGCGCAGAAAAGATGGCACTTCACCGCGTGAGGGATGCGATGGGGGTCGGACTGGAACCGGTACTTGGTCTACTGAGGTGAGACTTCGGCGCACCAGGCTATAATCACCTGACACAAACTTTGTCATGTTAGGGTGCTGAGAAATCTGTTGAGACTTGCGGATCCTGAGTACGCAAGGCTGCTTGAAAGGTGCGTGCCCTCGTGACTTTGCTCGTCTATGCTGATTGCCGTTTAGCACCTCACCCCTCCCATACCATGCGCTCTCTCACCTCCTCACGCTTTTCTCGCACGATGTCCCCACTCTTCCTCTTATCCAACACGTATGGGACTTTCTTTTGTCGCGGGAACCGCTCGCTGTCGTATGGCTTGCCGCTGCTGTGAGTTCAACTTGGCCTTTTCATCTGTCTGCATTCTTTTTTAGGTTCTCGGAAATTTATATTGACTCCTATTCATAGCTCATCCTGCATCGCAAACCGTCTGTCTATTTACTCGCCGAACAGGACGAAGAAGGGATGATTCACTCTGTGTTAGGGGGGACGCCTGAATTAGTTGACGCGGAACCCGAATTTCACCACGCGGGCAACGATGATCTTGCTCGGAACACGAATGTTGCTGCGGAGGATGAGGTGGCCTTTGGAAGACCCACCTCAATATTTTATTCACATGATGGACGCTTAGATTCACATGAAGAACCACGTACCGAAGGTACCGACGGAGCGCTCGTCTCGCAAACCGCGGACGAACAAACACGTGTGTTCCATGATGCTACCTTGGAAAATGAAGATACGTTTGACCAAGGCGGTGTCCGGAGCAGCGACATGAATCACATTATCCTAGCTGATGGGTCTAATTCGAGCACAAGAGCCTCTCGTATTGCACAAGTAATAGACCATAACTCTGCCGGTGCACTGCATGGTTCAACTCTGGAATCAGCCGCGTCAATTCCATTGCCTGACTCGCGACCGGTTTCCCCGGAGTCATCTTCGCCTACACAGTCAACGGTATCATTGCCTCAAGAGGCAGGATCTGCCGATCATCACGACTCCTTGGCCTCTAATCACTCACCATCCCGTTCGCGTTCAGCTTCTTTCGATTCAATACGACCTTCGTCTCCTGTGCCATCCTCTCCAATCGTAAACGAACCGATACTAGACCGTGGCAAGTCTACGGCAAGCAAAGCAAGAAGCAAAGCGCCACCGCTTTCTCTCACACATCTTCTGCGCCAGGCAGATGACCTCTTAAACACGTGCCCACCGTCCCATCCTTCGCTTCATGTTTCTGAGATCATGGGACCCGATAGTGTTATGCGAACGTGGCGACCGCTACCGATCAGCACCCAAGGCAAGGATGTCGTACCCGAAAAAAAGCTTTACAACGAGACGGACGACTACTTGGAAACCCTCGTCAACTCTTCGCACATTGTCGTACCCTCACCACCCCCTTCCCCGCTTCTCGGGCCCCGCATTTTGGCGAAGAAGACACGAGCGTCTCCGAGAACGCTGAGCAAGTCGCTTTTCAACTCGCGCTGGATAGGCTTTCGTCTTGGGGCACTTACACCTGCGGAGCGCAGAGTGTTGTTCATGGGTGCATTGCTCGTGGTCGGAGCTGCGGTGGCATTAAAGTCGAATAAAATCACCGTGGAAGGTATTGTAAAAGCCAGTGGAGGAGACTCGCTGAAACGCATGTGGAGCGGCAAGTGGACGTTCATCTCGTCTGTCGTTGCCGCCTGGGGGCGGGGGCTACCTTAGTTCTGTTCATCGTTTACGGCATGACCACGTGGATATGACGTATAACTTAAGCTCGGTTACTCACTGCTCTAAGGTACGAATCGGAATCACACTAATACAGAAAGTACAAGCCAGCCAAAAACGGGCGGAATGTACACATGCATGTATCACGATCAACGTAGTCACAAGTTTGTCTTGGATCTTCTCGTTTATTATGTACTATATATCGATGAAATAATGCCCGAACGTTCGGCGCGACCAATATCATGACGGAAGCGCACGAAGCAACGAAAAACCGAGGCTGCTTGATCGTATTTCAGCGTTCGGACGTCGACTCACTAGTACTGAATTAGCATAACACGTCGATCCGAAATTGGCACCACACCGCCTCTGACTCGCGGGCCGTTGCAACGACGACTGAGAAAGACGCCTTATCAGAGTTCGCATCGGACCATCGCTGTGGGTTTCATTCCTTGACCGGGACGACCCGCGACATTTGCCGTCCTACAGTTGCCTGGTGCGGTTGGATCTCTGCGATTGAGTTTTCTCTCGGTGATACGTCGGCCGCGTCTAGATTGGCCCACGGCGTACCAACATGGCGTCGTTGAACCGAAGCTGTGTTTCTGCCAGAGCTGTCCAGAGCCACCACCCCTTGTTTGCTCCAATTCCTTCGCCAGGGAAAATTACTTACGCAAGGTTTATAACAGAACACTTTATCCACATGCGAAGAATGAACTCATCGATGGCATCGATGCGACAAGTACGTCAGACATGATCGTCCGATGGGGACAACCCGGCAAATATGCATGACGAATACGAGGGGCGAAAACTATTTGCATATGTCGAACGTTCACTCGTGTATACGCATTGTTTATCGTCATGAAATGGCCGTACGCAAGTTCTTTCCCGACCTCGACGTCCAAAAATGCACTTCCACGGTCACCCTACTACTTCAGGTAACACAGAAATGAAAGTTTAAACGGGCGCTACGGTAAGTGCCGACTCTTTCTTTGGAAACAAGCACTTACTAGTCCGGATTTTCCCATCGATGCTATACTGCGCTCGCCCTGGAAACGGTTCCTAATCGGCTACCGATCTTGAATCTCCCTGCCATGCAGTATGTGAACCACGAGGTTTTTCTGCTCCGTTCAGGGGGAAAGAGAACAAGGCAAGGCGCGTACTGCATCAAATCGAGCCTCAAAGACAAGTTTCGCGATGCATGCGGAGAAATCGCATGGATGATCAATACGGCGAATGAAGGCAGGGGGCTTCGTGATCTCATTACGACCGAACCGAACACTCGGCTAGTCGACCTGTTCGTCTGGTTGGTCCATCATCATAGAAATCCGGTTGGTCGATACATCAGGTATATGGAATTCGTATGGATTTATCACACATTCATAATGTTGTGCGCCAGCGGAGCGCCGGGCGTGCATGAGGTTGACGAGCGGAAATGATTCTAACATTGTCGTCCGTGCACAGGAAGTGCGGGCGTTGTGAGACTTGGGGTGCACCTTGTTTTTCGTTTTGGCACCGCAGACGCTCGTGTTTTCGTACTTATTCAAGCATGCATTCGAGTCACTCGAGTCAAGTCCGTCTTGCGCAGCGATCGCACTAGACGAATGCATCCCGCGTACCACCACCCGTATCTACCTGGTCACTCCTTGCGCCAGTCTAAATCAAGTAAAGCGGTGTCACAGAGGCAATACCGTGATAAGGATCGTGAATGTATGGAAATCCTCCGACAAATTATCAAGGAGCTCACTGGGGAAGAGCTTCAAGCACGGAAAGAGGTCTTGCGAAAAGGTTTGGGCCTATTCTCTTGCTGAGCTCATTTGCTGATAGATCGGAAGCGATCGACCTACTTCAGGCTTTATCGGAGATCAGGGAGCAGCCCGAGGCCCAGGCAGTTCCCCTATCTGAGGCAGTACCGTGCGAAACAGACGAAGATATTCCCTTTGGTATAGTGGTTCACATACTGTACTTTACGCGTGCTCCTTGTTGATTGCGTTTTAGACGGCTTTGTCCAATCATCGTATTCCTATGAGCAAATATGGCCGTTCGACATGGCGGTCGATCAACTGAACGTCTGCTACCACCCTCCACCCGACGAGTATCTTCAGGTTCCCCCAGAAGTCTGGTTTGGCACAACCCAATCCTTCGATCAGCCTGAGCGATGCCGCTCTATGACTGATCCGAACTTTACTTTTAATCTCCCCCCACGACGCTAGACTTTAGTATAGATTTGATACACTTGTAATAGTACACTAGGCGTTTGTTAACAAAATCAACCATGTTTTCCAAACCAACACACGTGAAAGAAGGTGCTGCACGAAATCGACAAACGTGGAATAGACGAAACTTTTAAAAATTTGTTGACCTTTCCGAACCCGTTGCAGCATTCGCGTAATTTACAGTTATCAGACGACAAGACTATATGGCAAGTTCCAGACCACTGCTGTTATTACTTCCATACTAGATCAACTTATTATAAAGCGAAATAAAAAAAGCAAAAAAGGCAACAATCTCTTAGCCGATCGGGATTCGATGAGCGCTCTTTGGATGGTTATCGATCACAAGCAGGGTTGTCCACAGCATAGCAGTGTTCTGCTGTGTAACCACAGGCCAGCCGCTGCTCCACGGCGATCGCCAAGGACTAACTATCTAGAGTCGGTTCGGTTCATACCCGATAACGTCGTCGTCCGAATACCGAACAAGACACCTGAGTAAGTGATATGCGTCGTCGGGACGTTCGTAAAGGAGGCAGTGGATCAGGCATCATCTATGAAGCACATCGATGGATCATGAAAACATACTCCGTGTTGAATGTCTGTGTTGTCATGCGCGGAAAGTTCCTCGAGGTACGACACATGCTCTAAGACTGCGGGGCTCGATGCAACATTGCTCTTTACTTGCCGACTCCGGACATCGCAAAGCCAAAGTTTGGCACCATATATGACGAAGAAACGGTTTGATCGACTGGGGGCGATCTCATCTGACCAGTATTTGTGGCGGGCACTGACCTACAATTCGCGCTGAAATGCCCTTGACATCGCACGGGACTGTATTCCACCCTAATGACGTAGTTTTGATTGGAAAGAGCGATGTTTTGAGCTAGACGCCGTGTCATTCACTGACATGTTCGTTACATGGAGACCGGGCCGTCACCTAAATTTAGCAGCAGACAAACGCCCACAGGCAGTGGTTCCCTGAACTTTGTCGTGTCATGGCTATGATTCGGAAATCTGCGGAACAGATGATTCGATCAAACACCGAGCGAGGTATTCTTCGGATCCCGTCAAAGGGTGAATCTGTTAAATTGTAATGAACGCCTGGTGAGTTTAATCTACGGCCGTGTCCAGTAAAAGCGATAGATATTCGGAGCTGGAAAGCAAATATAGCAGGGTACGCACCTGAATTCATGAGGGCCAAGGATGAAGATAATACAATTCGGAATTCAGTGTACGGCTGCAACACCATAATGTACTTGGCATGTATGACATAGGAACGTGTCAGAGTTGCTGACGTTTGGTCCGTGCTAAAATCCACGCATGCTCCTTCTCCAGCAACAAGCGATTATTTCCCGTCAGAAAAACTGCGAGATATATTAATGTTAATGATGTGGCCTAAGGCACGGATCAGTAGGACAGCGACCGGCCAACGTCCTTCTTGATCGGACACACAATCGCCTTGGCTTCAAGACCGTTGGTCGTCTTGTACCACCCGTTTAACGTGTCAAAGCCTATGAAACCTGTTGTTGAAAAACAGGTTAGTGCGTGAGTTCCTGAGCATAGATTAAAAGGTTTCTTAGCGAAACGCAGTAGCAGAACAACGTGAACGTTACAAAGTGGGGGTCGTGTTACGTTCCTTCAGGGAACCGTGCCGTTTGGCAAGTACTAGTGGAAGTTCTCTTGAGTCCGGTGCTGCCAGTGTTAATGTCATTCTTACCTAATAAGTCACTGAAGCGCAAGCACATCACGGAGTCTCAAACCAGACTCTTGGGAGTTCCGATCAAGTCCGAATTTTGACTTGCCAAGAGCACGTTCAACGCACCCGCGAAAACTGAAATTACCCGGGCTCATGGAATGATCCCGGAAGTCAACGTTCTTGCCAGCTTGTTTTTTTCCCGACTTCTCGCCCATCTCCCATTTTAATACGAGTCAAACCAACAAAACGAAAAGTGGACCCTGGATGAATCTTACCAAGACACGCTTTTAACTTGTTAGTCCCTAGGTATGTGTCCTACGTGTTCCGTAAAACACGCATTGCCATCACAAGAACAAGGCTCACGAGGAGCACTGCCCTGTGCAAGATTGCTTGCGTATTTTTTTTCGTTCTCCGTCGATGACGTACTACAGATCAGGATGCACAAGGTGATGGGTTCAGTGCTATTTAAGCATGCTAATCTGCCGTTTTTCAAGACCCGGAGATCGCGATATGCATCAATCTCACCAGCCACTTCCGCCTCCTCAGCAGAGCAAGGCTGTCTCGCAGAGGGAGTATCGCGAGAGGGAGAACATGTGTTTCAACGTGCTCCGCAAAATTATCAAGGACCTCACCGGGAAAGAACCACGCAGGCGACAGGATGTCCTCATGAAAGGTAGTCATCCACTCGTCGTACCATCTCTATTAACAGCTTCTCGTCCAAAGCGATCGACATCCTCTTTGCCGCATCCGAGATGAAGAAGCAGAAGGCCCAGATCGGCAATCAGCCCACGTATGAAATGTATCCTCTGACTAGCTATGAGGGATCGACATCTCACTCCGCGGGTAAGTATACACCCAAAATCACTCAGTTGATGTAACCCATAGTTTTTTACACAGGTTATTCCGGTGCACAGCCTCAGGTCCCTCAGAATTGGCAATCCAGTGCCGACCATGATACCGCGGCTCTTTATAATGCCTACTTCCATCTTCAGCAGTCTATGTCCGACATGAACTCTGTTTCTGACCAGCCCGGTTTTGAGGAAGACTGGTCTAACTATCCCCAGCTTTGAAACATCATTTTGATTACTCAATGTAGCCATACACTTCTCTTCTTCGTTCATCTTCAACCTTTATAACTTTAGAATACTCATCAATGTAGCTTCTTGTATAAACATAGAACTATGTCCAGCCTAACACCGTTGGGGGCATTTACTTCCCCAAATCCCCGTTCATCATTCCCTGGACACTTCGCTTACTTGGTCGGCACCGACATGTTTCTTGACGGCTGCGTCTACCAACTCTACCATACCGATTACCGCTTCTTCCTCGAGCGTACGACCGAGGAGCTGAAGTCCAACAGGTACTCCGGGAAACACGTCCGGGTGGTCTATTCGGCATCAGTTTGAAAATCGACAACGGCCCAGTGTACACCGTAACGTACACAGTTTGTAAAATGCCTCGTCTTCGTGATTATGAAAGTCGTGTGGGTCTGCCGGGAGATCGAGTTTGGGGTCGACAAACGTGACAGGGAAAACCGCGCAGGCATAGTCCATCGCGTTTCCGAGGGTCGTATAGAACGAATCACTTGTGAAGCGGGGGAAATGTGAGTGGGTGGGGGTAAACGTCCAGAGGGTGAGGCATGACACACTAGTTTAATCCGTGCGGACAAGCGGTATACGCCACGGCGGGAGAAACGATTGCATCGACTGGCCTGCCGGTATTCGTCCTGCTTTTTGTCGTGTTCCAGTGATCCAAATACGCCTTGCGCAGTGCGCGTTTTTCGGTGTGAAGTTGCCACAGCTGAGAAGAAGCCGAGTGAGATAACACGTATCTAGCAAATATCGTGAACATGCCTCCCATGCAGTTCTGTTCCTGGGAGGTCCAACGAGGCTCTTTACAAGGGAAACCTCCAAGTCAAAGGGATGTGGATCGTCCTCTGGGCTCATGGATGTGATAAGGGGTTCACCGGATGCTTCACAACTCTTGCGATAGTCCTCCCCTCCATCAGCAGCCAATATAGTTTGCTATCTCAAGCGTTCAAATGGGTCGGATGGGGTGTGAATCATGAAATGATGAACGCACGGCATTCTTATAAATGTCAATATGATTGAGGGGCTCCCAATCGATGACTAATGTGGTGGGCTAGAATTTGACAAGGGATAGGCGGCAGGCAACTTACCCTGGTGTCCTTCTTTTTCCAAAGCCTTTTTGACCATATTCATGGCCCTGATAAGCGGAGGATGTGGTTTGACGACTTTATTGTCCCACAATATCGCAAAGCACATTTTTTCCCCGCCACCATGTTCTACCAGTCGATATTCTTCCTCGTTCCACGCTTTGCGGATCGCGAGAGGGTCGTGATCCCAAGGGCGACTATCTATAATCGCCTTTGTGAATAGCTTCAGTGCCGAGATAGAGGTGGACATTGGCCCAAGTACGGAAGAAATGGACTCTTGGCCCATCAAGGTGTTCGCGGCGCCATGATAAGGGAGGCGTTCATACGATGGCCGAAGCGTGTACAACCCGCAAAAAGCGCTGGGAATGCGGAGGGATCTACGGCCGTTCAAAAAGGTGCTGCTCCGTCGATATAAAACACACTTACCCGTCTATGTCTGTGCCTACTCCCAAGGGACTACCTCTCATTGCGAGCAGCGCGCCTTCTCCGCCCGAGGAGCCACCGGGGGTCAGCTTCCTGTTGTAAGGGTTCGTCGTGCGACCGAAGACATTGTTATACGTCTCCCCCCACTGCCAAACAAATTTATGTCAGTATACGTGTACCCTCTTTTCCACCGTGACGTGTGACCGAAAAGGCAAGGGAACCTACCATGAGTGTTTGTGGTACATTGGTGCGAACAAAGGGTACCGCCCCGAGTTCGTATAAGATTTCGACAAGGACACAGTCATCGTCTGCAACCCTGCCAATGTTACAAGCGTATCCTAGCAACGAAAGGCCCGAGATAGTTTGGATGGTGAGCAACATGCTTGGTATCGAAGTCAGCAGAGCTTGCCATACCCATGATTGTCTCCAGTCCTTTCATGGTAAACTGATCTTTCAGCGAAATTGGCAAGCCATGTAAGGGACCGATCGGTTTGCCACGTTCTGCCAGATACCGATCGACTTCCTTCGCCCGGTCGAGAGCGCGTTCGACGAAAATTTCTGTGAGACAATTCGTCTGAAAGAGTGGGATACATACACCCCAAACGGTGAGATCAACGTCGGAGAGTGCTCACGACTTGATGCGCCACGATGGCGCTCTTGAGATACGCGGTGGTGACCTCGAAACTCGTGTACCCCAAGTTGTTGTTTTCCGAGAGCAAACGAACCAGGGCGGCTACATCCTTGGTCCCCAGGTCGATGATGTCGTTCTCTCGGGGCGACAACAGCCCACAGTCTTGTGTAACCGAGCGAACGTCCAGGGATGCGTGCGGCGGTACGTCGATTCGCCACGCTTCCGGGATAGACTTTTCCTGGATCGTTTTACGAGCCTCGCACAGCGAGCGCCAATCCGGGCCCGAGTTCGCTCCAACATTCGACATGACTAGCGGTGACGCGAACGGTGGGAGAATGAAAGATCAAGCGTCAAAATTTATACGTGGCAAACCCGTGTGATAACCGGTTTCCCCTCTACCAACCTTCGGAGGAGTAGTAGAGTCCTAGATGGGGGTCAAATTCCGCATCCAGGGGTTTGTAGGACTCGGACTGACGACTCTATTCTCGTAAGAAGCGTGGGAGGAACTTTCCCTCCAAGTATATTGTTTAGTCCGTATCGATAGTTCATAAATACAACTGTACAAGACCAGCAAAACATGCTTACCGGTCTGCACATGTAGTGATACGGCGTGCACATACCCCCAATTCGTAAAGGAACCCAGGATGGTCGAGCTGGGCACATACGGGGGCGTCCGTGCGGGCCGCGGGAGTCAACCGAAAAACAAGCACGTACAACCGGGTTCGTACTATGGGGTACTGATACGTTGTTCCAGCCGTCATATTTGAAGTGCGGTTCTCTCCGCGCCTGATTGTCCGTGGCCGACACAACGTACACATGCGCAGGCGAGGACAAGATTATGTATGTGTCATATTATATAGGATTTGGTCCGTATATCGATGACTCCAAAACATCACATCAGATCTCAACTATGAGCAAGCAAAATGCAATATCATTGCAAGATCGATAGCGGTCACACAAGAAACACAAAACGAGACAACGTACTCAGTGTAAGACACTAGGCACCAATGTGGACGTAGAGAATCCGTTGATCGAGGCACCCTCACCGACCTCGTCCTCCACAATGCATACGCCGCACGCGGGTCGTCTAGCCGACCCGACTCGTCCACTATATGCTTGTAAAACACGGAAATGATCTTATTTGCCTGCCCATAGCTTACCGCCCACATCGTCCCAATCGCCACGCTGTCACAGGACCCAGATGGCAAATTCGACTTTGAAATGTCTGAATGTAGAAGTAAGGTTTTTAAGATCTCCCATCTAGCTGGCAGAACTCTCTAGACTATTTAACCAGTGAGGTGGCTGTCCTGTGAAGCTCTCTGAAGCTCTCTCTTTACAAAGGTATGGTTAGTGAAGATGCACGAACCTTGACGGCGGTGTTCCACACCGTCGCATTCGATGTTGTATATGTCCAGATCCCCATCACACCAAGGGCCGTCAGTGGCGTTCTGCAACGGATCGACCAGCAAAGAGGACGATAATGAGATACGCGAGCTGATGAGCAATATAAGGGGTAGTACAGTGCAAAAGAAATATCTACTTCCAACAAACTGACGGATGAGAATGGGTTTTGTTTGTTGGAGATATTCGGCTGGCGGACGGTCAGAAAGAGAAGAGCGCAAGGGTACCATCAAGAATGGCGTACATGGGGTCAGTTACTATATGTGTACAAGACGCTTGTAGCACCGTACAATGAACTTGAAGACGATCACGCCCGACGATGTCGCCATTCAGGATAGTGAACACTGCCACACTGATTGGTTTAGGATCCATCTATTTGGGGTGCAACAACGTCGGCTCGTCGATAACGCATTTCCAAGGGGCTGTACACGATCGTGCCGGTTCGAAACATATACGCAAGACACATCGACACGACGGGGGACATGCAAAGCGACGAGCAGGATGCGGACGTGCTCGACACTTGACAAGTAGCTACGTCACCCGCACCGGCATGTCAAAGTAACCGGAACCGGTGACCCACGTATACGACATGAAGCAGGAACGATAGCGCCGTCGCCAACGTTTCACGTCGATCAAGCAGGCACTCGTCGAAGTTCCATGTGTGATATGTACCTGGGCTGCGTATGGCAGGCTTCCGCACCCACGTGCATCTGTCGAGTTGTCTAACAACGTAATGTTTTAATGATGGTTTATTAGTACCACGATTCCCGAGCACCGTGGTTCGCCTGCACTTAAACGAGTGGAGTTGCTGAGAGATGGTCAAACTTGTCAGCGAGTTAAGCGCGCCATTCCACGTCGGAATGGTGCCCCGCTTGATTGGTCTGTTATTTAGCCAAGCGGTTGGGCCTTGAGGGGACTTACTCGGTCCAAAGATTCGAGATTGATCTAAATCACAACTTATATTACCTCTATTGCGTGAGAGTGATCATTTATTTGCCACGGGAGCGGATATCAGCGACTAGGTCTTCAGCGTAACATTCATTCCGCCAACTGAGCGTTCATTTCTGAAGATCGCAGATGAAAACACTTTTTGTCGACAGATAAGCCTGTGAGCCCAACTATGGTAACAGGAGCAGAGGGTGAACGTTTCTCGCCGTGCCGACGTCTGTTCAATTTCCGTTCGTCTCTCGGCATTGGAGTGCAAACACGAGACGTATTCTCCAGATGGCCCAATAAAAGTGCGACATTGTTTCCCTGACAGGCGAGAAGGTGTTTACGAAACGTTTTGATAAGCGCTCCTCATGGCAAAAAATCAACAGGTTCGAGAACGACCCTGAGACATGGAATTTTGGTATGATCATCATGTTTTAGCGTTGTGGCGAGGACAATAATGTCAGGACATTGTATGCAAGGGAGTGCCTGGGAGCGCACACAATGGATATCTCCCAGAGGTCTGAAACAGCGTCGTCAAGGTGTGGAGACAGTGGGAAAGGCTACACGTTAATTACAAAAAAAGTAAAGTGTGAAGTCATCGTTACGTGAGACGGATTCAAGTGAGACCGTGCCAATGGTAGAGCACCGAGCCCTGGTGGTCATCGTGACTACGGCGAAAGTGGAAGCACGGGTGTTCTTACGGAGGAACTGTCCTTGTGGGTGACTTTCCTATTTACAAGCGCGATGAGGCACTTGTTGACGCGGGCTTGGTTGAGGTCGGGTGGACGGACGATCTCAATGACTTGGAATGGGTGAACGAATGCGAGAGTAGAAGAAGGGAGTGTGCCTACGTTTTACGCCGCGAGCATCGTTGTCCATCATGAATTCGATGACGGTTTCCATGTTTCGGCGGAGGCTCTGCGAAGGGATGAGGATGATGAAGAGACGATGAAGCTGCGCGCGCACAGGATCGCTGCCGCGGAACTCAAGTGGGAGACACATGATGATCTTTTCGATGGCGATCTGGCGGTGCGTTGAGAACAGCGTTGCGATACGTGCGTGTTGCGCGTACCAATCGGTCCTTCTTTTCCTTGGCGGACAATTTGGGCTTGCCTTTCTTCTTTGGAATTGGTTTTGGCGGGGCATCGGATGTGGATGTGATGGTCGTCGTTGGATCGCAGTCGAGGGATTCGTTGGTGGTCCTGTCGGGGTCCGGAATCGCGCTGATGTCGGGTCCGGAAGGCGGTGGCAAGAATGGTTTAGCGGCGGCAGCGCGGGCGTCTTCGTCTGTGAAGCGTGTGAGAGGGATAAGCATTGAGACGGCCGACGTACCCGCGCGTTTCTGGGCGAAAAGAAGGGAGAGGTGGGTGGGTGCCTGTGGACGTTCGTCATCTCGGCTCGTGTGGGATCATTCGTGCATACCTGCAGCCAGTCCGTGGTGAGGGCGTTCATGTCCATAACGTACAGCCAACTGGCAAAGGACTCGTTGAAGGACCTGAGAGAGTCGCTGAGGGTGCGGAGACGGTCTACGTTGGCGTGGAGCGCGTGTGCCTCGTCTGCGAGCTCCGCGATGACGGGTTCGATGAAACCGAGGCCGTGCGGTGCATCCGGATGGAGTTCTGAGCGGGAGAGGGCGAAGAGGGAGCGCTGTGAGACACGTCGGAGTGGAGTACGACTAGACATGGGTGGGGACGGCTTAAGTTAGGCGGGTACTGTACCGTAAGTAACTACGGTACAATACATGTCACTGGTCACCGCCTGTCCTTCTCCTTCACTTTCATGGTCCTCAAGAGCTCTACCGTGCTCTCCTGTTTCCTCCCAGCTCGTTTCGCACCCGAAAAACATCATCAACATCCACCGTTCGATCCAAAGCCACTCCATCGTCCTTCCTCCCCGTCTCCACGCCCAAAGCGGTCCAGCTTCAACACCTTTTTCGCCTTCAGTTCAAAGCGCCAGCTCCCTGTCCTACACCTCCACCAGGACCTCGTCCCTCCGCACTCCGTCCCAGGCAAATGGCTCTCTGGCACGGCTCGCGCTGACGTGCACTTCATCAGCCCCAATGCCATTCCCCCACCCCTTCGCTCCGACGAGGAAGAATTTTATTATTCTTACTACGCCTCCCGAACCCCGACTGCCTCCCCAGACCCGACACCCGACCGCCCCCTTGCTCCAGACGCCCAATACGACCACCACTCTTTCATTCGCCACCCCTATGCCTACTCCGCCCCCCCTCCTTCATGGCCCCCTTCCAGATCCCCCTCGTTGCGCCATGCCACCTCCCAACCCCTCCAACACCACCCCCTCCCCGCCCTCGCTACCTCATCCTCATCCCACCTCGGTCACCATGTCTCCAGGAGCCATCCCCACCTGTCGCAACCCCAGCTCAAGACTTCCATTTCCACTCCAAATCTGACCTCTACCGACATCCCTCTTCGCCGCCCCCATTCCGTTCTCCGAAAGCGCCCCCCAAAGCCAAAGGAACGCTGGTTGTCCGCCGAGACTTGGTGGGACGCCCTTCTGTCACCTTCACCCCGTTTCAAGGTCAAGCAAGCACCCCGCAGGCTCAATCCCACCTACGATCATCTCCGTGTTCTCGATCAAGGTGAGCCAAATGGCATATTTCCAGGCACTTTTTCCTCTCCTCCACCCGTCCGTCCCCGTGCGGCGTCTGTCACGGCGAATGTCAGATCCACCGTCCCTGCGCTTTCCAGATCCCGGTCTGCCACCGATCTCAACCAGCCGTCCACGTCCATCGCCGTTCACTACGAACCCGCTTTGGAAACACTTGCAGACGATCCCTCGCCATCCCCTTTTCACACTCCCTGTAAGAGTGTACACGTCTCTTTACCCGACCCATTTCTCTCGCTCGAGCAGTAAGTTCCCATCTTCTCTCTTCTCTATTTCTTTCCCACCCCAAAACAGGGTCATTGATGAGGGCATGGCGTTCGACCAGCAGCGAGCCGAGTGGAAACGCCAGGCTTCCAAATCCATTGGGAATAAACACACCCGGTCCTGTTCCCGTGCTCGTTCCAAATCTCTTGGCGAAAGGCATGCTCACCCTGAAAGCTCCCCGGAAGGCACCAAATCCCCATTCAATCTCGAGCTTCTCGCCGCACGTTCCCTCCTCGGAAACCAAGGTACCAAGCCGACCGTGCACGTCTCCCGCCCGACCAACCCATCCTCGCATTCCAAATCCTATTCACACTCGCATTCACAATCAGCGTATTCTTCCGCTCACACTTCCCATTCTCACTCGCATGTACACTCTCATTCGCACTCACATTCGTTATCCACTTCTAATTCTTCCAAGTCTTCTCGAAACCCGCGCCGCCACTCTCGCAGTGGTTCCTGGAGCCGAACCGCACTCTTGAAAGCAGGCACCCTCTGTGGCATTGCCCAAGACGATTCCCATCTTGCCGGTGCCGACGAAATCGCGCTGTCGGCTTCGTCCGTCGACGTCCACGCCACGATTCACATCACCGCTCACACCCATGCGGAGAATGCGGTGGCAGGCCCATCCAAGATCTCTCCGTACCCGAATGTTGCGATTGACCAAGTTGGCATCGCCATCTCCTCAGCACCGCCTCTCCAGGAGCATACATTGCCATGGCCCCGCCATCGAGGCAACAAGGAGGGTCGTTTGTCGTGGAAGCACACCCACAGGTCCTCCGAATATGCTGGGCCCCATCCGTCGGCCATCGATGCCCACTTGCCTCAGCTGGACGTCGTGAGTAACGTCAGTCTGCGACACCGGTTGCCCCCACGCCCAGCCATCTACCCGCCAATATCGCCCATACCACATCCGTACAGCTCTGCTTCGGGCCAGCCTGCACTGGCGAGTGACAAGGAATGTGAAATTGCACCGTCAAAGGCGACAGAAGACCGTGCGATCACGCAGCCGAGCACCGGGTCCACTTCCTATCCGCATTTATCCCTGAGTAACGCCGATTTCGAGCAGTTCGGCGTGGGCGAGGCGCTCGTGTATGCTTCTCTTCCACGACCAGAGCCAGGTGCGGTTTCGGAAACCCGCACGACCGACCTGGACGGAGACGGAGACGGAGACGATGGTTTGTTGCCCGTCGCGCCACCTGTGGCACAGTCCCCCTCCCGCGACACCGTCGTCATACAGCCACCGCATGAGGAATTGGACACCGCGTCGATCACGATGAACAGTCCTCCCTCGCTGACCAGCTCGACGATTCAGATGGTCATGTCTGCATTCAACAATCCCGACGACCTCGATGAGTTTCAGGATCTGTTTTACAAGCCAGAACCGGTGTCCGAAGAGGGGGATGCTTCACACGAGCAGCATGAGGCGACGGCAACGAATCTGAGCCAGGCACCCGCGGTGCCGATGGACGTGCACAGTTCGGCGTCAAGTAGTCCGCTGACACACCTCGTGCGGAAATTGAGCGAGGAAGCGCAACAGCGGCACCGGGATCTGTCACGGACACCTTCAGATACGACTTACCTCGACCGGCCCTTGTCGGCATCCCACCCCTCGAACGAGAGTGGGAGTGGCATCGGAACCCGATTCGTGTTCATGGACATGCAGTCGTCGTCCCCGCCACCGATGGATATGGATTCGTCATCGCACGTGCGCGTACCGATTCAGGGGCGCAAGGCATCTTCGACGACAACGACGACGTCGACGAGCGAGCTAGTGGCGATGGTAATTCCCGAGGACGTGCATTCGTCGTATACGGCGTCGGTGTTGGAGAATATGTCGCCCGAGGAGGAGAATGATACGTTTGGTAAGTGATGAGGGCGTTCAGGATGAACCAGGTCGACTGACGTGGTGCGACAGGGTATCCGATCAAACATGCACGGACGGAGGCGATCGCGCCGGAGCTGATGCACACGCCCTTGCGGGTGTCGACGCATCTGTCTATTGATGAGGAGGGGGAGGACGGCATTGGGGAGGAGGACGCGAGCGGGGATGACGACCGCACGTTCCTTCGCCCGGCGAAGCGGTACGGGATGTTCGCCACGGCGGATGTGGCGGTCCGAACGAGCAGCGCGACGACGATGACGGAGGCATCGCACATCTCGGGCTTGTTTGCGTTTCCGCTCCCACCGACAACGCGGCCGGGGGAGGGTTCAGGATCGTCGTTGGTCTCACAGTCGTATCTCGAGTCGACGCCGTCTGAGCGCGAGCCTGAGAGGGACGATGGAAGTGGAGATAAGAACGAGACGGTGCGCGTGGTGATGGAGAGAGGTACGGACGAGGGTGACGAAGACGACGTGGAGGGTGGCGGTGAGGAGGAAGACCCATCTGGCGATGTGCAGGCGGCACTGCAAGCGTTGCGGAGGCGATCTCGCGTGGGAAGCCTTGGGAGTTATCGGACGACGTTCGGGGGGAGCGACGACATGGATTTCATCACACAGTTACATCAAGCCCAGTGATGATCGATTGGTCCGCTTTTCTTTTCTTTTCTTTCGATCTCTCTCTCTCTTTTTATTTGTGATATATATATTCCCCGCTTTCTCTCGTGTTTTTTTTTTGACCTTAATCTCGCAGATACGCCTCGTTTTTCTTGGTTTGGGAGGAATTAGCATGAAACGCAGCGTAGAAAGCAACAGGACACCTCATTCCCATACGTATAGCATACCGATTGTTTCGTTTTTCTTTTCTTTTCTGCCTCCCTTTATCCTACCCGCCGCGACACCCCCATCTCTCCCCTTTTTCGCTCTCGCTTTCCTGTTTACTTCCAGGCTGCCTCCCTTATAGATATATGCGATCGCCCCCGTCCATAGTGTATCTTTGTTTGCCATATATCCATTAGCGCCTCATTTTGAATGAAGATAGCCATAGTTTGGCATTGATGGAGATGGTCCAGCACCGTACATTTGCGTCGGGCGCACAGCACTCGCGTATGGTATTATCTACCGCTAGCCTATCCCACTGACCCCACATCCAGCGTCCCGCCTCCGTCCGTCGACCCGTCCGTATGCAGCTTGGTCAGATCGAACAGCGGCGGATACGCCCTCAACGAATCTTTCCGGTACGTCCCGAATCCGGTGTACACCTGGTCCTGATTCGTGCGCGAGAGGAGCTGGATCGAGGCTGACTTTGCGTCCGCCGACGTGTCGTCCGTCCCGTCGTGTTTCGTCGACACGTTCCCAAAGTTGAACCTACCCCCGCGTGCGCGCGTGTGTGAGGCGGTTGGGGAAAGAAAGAACGCAGACGGGGGGACGTACACGGAATAGACGTTGCGCATAAAGATGTCTCCGAGCAAGAAATCGAGTTCGTGTTCGGTCCCGGCGAGCGTGGGGCGAAACGCGCCGACGCAGACGGTGTACTGATCGGTTTTGTGCGTGACGCGCATCGGGGTCGTCAGTTCCATGGGGTTGATCGGGTATGCGATGCCCCTGCCATGGGTTTGCGGTCCGTCAAAAAAGACAGAAAAAAAAGACGCAGGAGACGCACGCAAATGTAAACGAGAGGTTGACCTGTTCCAGACAGGGTACGAACCACGCGTCCTGGTTGGCCGTCTTGACGTGCACCGCGCCGGCGAACGGGGCGTAGATCGCGTCGACGGCGTCGCGGGGGATATACGCCAGGCTGGTCCCACTGTCGACGAGCGCGATCGCCTGGCCCTTCTTCGTGCCCTGCACGGTCGACCTGAGCGGGTGCCGCACGCCGTTCACGGTCATCGCCTCCATCGGGACCGTCCAGCGCGCACCCGAAGCGGGCGTGACGGGGATCTTGGGCGTGTACGTCACGTTCTGGTAGCGCGCGTCGTACGCGCCGATCGTGAGATAGCCGCCCGCGGTCTCTTCGCCGTCGTCGGAGCGCTCCAGCGCAAGCCCGATCAGGTGTGGCGTCGAGGGGCGCTGGGCAAAGATGTTCGCCATCACGGACCGGGCGGAGACGTTCTTGGTCTTGCGCTCGAGCACGGAGAGGCCGTTGAGGCCGAGTCCGAGAATGCCTTCGGCGCCTTCTTGGTTGTCGGTCTTGGCGACGTTGAGGAAGGCTTGGTCGGCAATCGCATACCCGCCGAACGAGACGGGGGCGTAGGCGATGTCGCCGTAGGCCCAGCCCATGCCGTAGGTGAGGTTGACGGCGGTGTTCGTCGAGCTGTTCACCTTGAGTTTCGAACGCCCGGAGACCCAGAGGTCGCTCGAGCCCGTGTCGACGATCAGGGTGAAGTCTGGGACAACGGTGAGTCGGCGAGATGATATCTGGAGAGAGTGGAAGGGGAGATACCATGACCGGCGAGGTTGACGGTCCCGATGTACTGGATGGGTCGGGCGACATGTTGGGAAAAGATGACGGGGCCGACGTACCTGCAAATTGGCCACGTTCTGCAATGTGTGGTTGTCGGACGAGCCCTTGTCAGCGCTAGCCGCCGCCTTGGTTGTGAATGAAAACCCATCGAGGGTGGTGGTAAAATCTGCATTATCAGGGTTAGAGAGAACGGGCGTGTTGCTTGCCAGAAGCACGCCGGAGAACAAGCCCAGAAAGATAGGGGAAAACATGGCGAGTGTGTAGACGGTGGCTACGAACGGAGGGATGCTTTATACGTTCCCATTCGGTCGAGACAGACGCGTTCAAAACGAAACCGTATGTTGGTTAAGACGGTCCAAAAACTTACCGACTCGCAGTGCATGTTGTAAACAACCGAATGTCTGCGGGATTAACCATCGAGGAACCTGATTAGCACTGCAAATATGGGTCTAGGAGGAGGCAAACCGGGGACCCCAGTTTTTTGTACGAGGAATGATGACGAGGACGTTGAGCTTACCTACTAATGTCTGTCCCAAAACGCTCCGGTGCTGGGCGCGATTTCGGGCCAGCGATAACTCTCGTCGCCCTAACCGCGCCCCATCCAGGGGTATTTTAATTTAGGTGAACGATCGCTCCGTCCATTGGGAATGAACGCGTCTGGTAACTACAGTTGACAAACTGAAACGGCTTTTACATGGATTCGCTCGAGAAGCATGGAGTCTGATTGAAAAACGGACCTGGAAACAACGGAAACGAGCAAGAAAGTTAAAGAGTGCAAGTCAGTGATAGCACAAAATTACTGTAACTATATATGTACTTTAGTGACCTTGCCAAAAATGGTCGTTCTGCTGGTCAGTGAATGTTCACATAATTCAGGAAACGTTCACCAGTGAACTTTCCCATGGATGCACTACTACGTACTTAGCTTACGCTACCAAGTAGAGATATAGGACCCTAGGACCGCTGAAAGTCAAGTTCAGGTGAACGTTGACAACGTTCATCGTCTTTCCCACAATTTGCGGTCAGTGACTCTGACCCTGATTCACTGACCAGCAGAACTCTAGTCCCAAGTGATCAGAAGACGTGGTTCAACTATAACGTGTAGTCGCCATCAGAAGAATGGACAGCAGACCCACTTGAAGCACCCTTCTTGAAGCCACTTGTCCGCGGTGGATCGGTCCGTTGGAGGTACGCTCAGGTTGTGGACTTGTGAATTACCGACTGTCAGTTTGTGTCAAAGCGGTCAGTCTTTGTCGGAGAGCAAACATGGTTAATACATATGTGCAGGCTGTGCAGGCATGAAACGTTGAATCTAATTGATCACCAGACTGCGTTGAGTGAGTCGGAGTCCAGTTGCCATCGGCCTATTACTAAACAATTTAGCCGATGCTGCACATGCCAGCAATTGTGCCATCTCCCAATATAAAAAGCTCAGGATGGTTGGCCTAGAATTCCGTCTAGCGATTAACAAAGCATGGACGACCCATCATCAATTTTATCCATGCCAATCCACCAGTGGATGGTAACAGGTATCGCTCTCGCAGCCGCCGGGTTTGTCCTGGACAACGTGCTCTCGATACGGGCAGCCTTTGTAAGGATAAGGTACGCTTGTTGTTCATTTCCGCTGCCGAATCCAAATGTCTATTTCACAGAGATTGTCCCGGTCGTACAGTGGTATGGTTTTACCCGCTCGGAGCCATAAGTCTTGCGTTGGGATCCAAATTCCCTTGGCCAGGCATGAGTGGATGCTGGTCGGATAAATTTTCATGTATGCCCGTCTTTTTTCCCTCAGACATTGCTGACAAGCAGACATTTAGTGTACAAGAAATTCGGCGCCACATCGTTCGCTTCCGTCGACGTTTCAACATCCCGCCCAGTCTTTTGGCTTGCAGACGCCGAGGCATTCAAACTCGTCTCTTTGGATCGACACACGTTTCAGAAGAACGTAGACGATTACGAGATAATCAACATCTATGGGGGAAACGTTGTCAGCTCAGAGGGGTCTGACTGGAAACGCCATCGTTCGGTCACCATGTCCGCTTTCAACGAGGCAAGCTATCTCTCGCTCGCTTTGTGATCGCTCTCCTGATTCTGGTACTTCAAGGCAAACATTGCCCTTGTCTGGTCCGAAACTCTGCGTGTAATGGGTGAATGGTTTACGCAACTTGACGCCGTTGGATCTGAACACGTCATGGATACATTACCAATCATGACACAGGTGAGAGATGTAATCACCATGTGGACAGTTATATCCAAACAAGTTCCAAGGCAACCCTTTTCGTAATCTCTGCAGCGGGTTTCGGTCGACGGATCTCATGGACCACCGAAGCG